>CAEGAE010038510.1:0-33723 GCA_903067095.1 Girardinus metallicus
ATGTCCAGGTGTGGCATTGCTACAATGGTAAGCACTGCTAACCCCACAGAAACAAGGAACTCGAAGAACAAAACCTGAGGGACAAAGAAAAAGTTCAATTCAACAAAATGTCACACAAACAAGGAAATATACCATGTCAGTAATTATTGTTTTAGGATTTGTAAGAATTAAGATACAGTTAGTAAATATTATCTTGTGTCTTACCAGGGCTGCAGATGATTTTCTTGGCAGCTTTGATGATTTGTAACATGATTTCCAGATGCTTTTCAGGAGCAGAAGAACAGTGGGTGCAATGAGAGAGCAGCCAATACACAGCAGTGCGAGTGGTTTCTGCTCTGCATTGAGGGTCTTTGTATCTTCATGGGACAAGGTGATGAGGAGAAGGAAAGAAGCCTGGAAAATAAAAGTTCACAGATACCTCAAGTGACTGCTGAGAATTTGTATTTGCCACTTTGAAACTAAAATAAACAATATGGATGTTCTGTGTTACTTTTTACAAAAAAAACACAATCTTTTATTTAATTTGTACTTTTTGGGTGAGGTAGAATCAATCCCCTGTTGTAGCTCTTTCTAATATCCCGACACCCTATGACAATCAGTGACTATATTTATATTTACTGTATCTCTCTACAATGATATTAGGCAGCATAGGATTGTATGTGTAACAGAAACATATCAGAAAGTCAAATTTAAATCTTTAAAATGAAGCTAACCTTGCTACATATTGCCAATCCAAACACAATGAGAGCTACTGCAAACAAAGCGATGATCTTTAGAAGCTTTATCAACTTCCAAGGTGTGTGCTTGTCTTCAATTACAGGAACCTCCCGACAGGTGTCCCACGGCCTCCTGGAATAGATGCATGACGTTAAATTGTGATAAGGATGGTGGCTAAAACAAGCTTTTGCATCATCAAACACTGTAAAAACATGTTATTGCTGGATGCAAGTTGTTGCAGCCAATGGTGGCACAATATAGTACATAGGTTTAGGGGATAATAACTTTTTCATGAAGCCAGTTTGGTATGAATATTATTTTTTCTTTAATAGATTAAATCATCCTATGAAAACAGCATTTTGTATTTCGTTGATATTCAATCTAAGACAATAAAGAGGAACAAAAACAGAAGTCAATATCAGTAGGAGGTCAAATACTTTTTCACGACACTGCAGATAGACAAATAAATCAATTTATATTTGTTAATATACTAATTTCTGGATCAATACAGACACAGCATATATAAATGGCAAATTACTTACTTGAGCTCTCCGTTTCCCTTCATCGTACCTCCTGCTTATGGATGCTCTCTGTGTGCTCAGATGTTTTCTCCTTTTATGGCCCACCTGTGTGACTCATAACCTACTTTAAGCTCCGCCTGCCGTAAATGCCTGGAAAGTGTGTAACAGGCTTAATAAGTTCAGGTAAGTGAATTCATAATATGCGATGTGAATTCGGAGAAGATTACCTCCTCCCCACATTTTACCCCCCACCCAAAAAACAAACAAAAAAAAAAAACAACATAAGTTTGTTTTTATAGCTCAAAATATTACTTTTTCAGTCAACACTGGGTAATTCTCTAATAAGACTTAATTGATAAAATTGATATTTATGCTGCATCCTTATGTCTGCAATAAAATGTGTGCTGGATGTTTGACGTTGAAATAGTACACTAAAATTGTGGCTGATTTTGTTTTTCTTATGTTTTGCCAGGAAGGTCATGAAGAGATTATTTAAACAAAATTTTGGACATGGTTTCTGTGAAGAGAGAGTATTAATGTCCAATCTTTTCTGAGTCAGGAATAATGAAGGTAATGTAATGTATGCAATTAGTTTAGCTGTATACAGAAGTCCAGACAATTTCTTCCTTTGTTATGGGTAATACTGAAGCAGCAGGCAGAAAATTGATAGCCATCTATAAATATTTTTTATTACCAAAGTAATTACATAAGGAGGAAGACATATTTTTAAGACGACAAACAAAAATGCTCTGCTTTTGGTGTGTATTTATTAAATGAAAAAATGTCATTATTTTCTTTGGTTGGATTAGAAGAGATGAGAAGTCTGATGCTTCCTGTAAAGCTCACCAGCCTGTTTACCATCTGTGGGTATCAGATGTTTTCCTTTGTAAGCAACAATACGCTGGCTGACAAAACACAATATTTAAAAAACACATAAAGAGCTTTGGGTTTGTTTCTGTAGTCAGAGACTTTGGCTTTTATTTCTACAAAAGAACTGGCTCAAAACCTTCTGGTATTTGGCACCTTAATTAATTCCGGCCATCATGATGGAAAATCAAAAACAGAATTAACATATATCATCAAAAAAAGCTTTGTTAGCTCAATTACACCTACATTCTAATTAACCCTCGTTGCCAAATAGTTCATTAGGGTTGTTTATTATTCAAATTCTTTTAAAACATTTTCTATCAAAGGAAATGCATCAAGTCATTGAATTGCAGCATTAACTCCTTCTGGACCAGCAAGTTGCAACAGTAGACAATATTTTGTGTTGTGTTGTTGACTTTAGAGCAGTCCCTCAAACCTAGCATGCAAAATGCATGTAGCGACAGCAGAGAGGAAAAACTCCCTTTAACAGGAAGAAACCTCCAGCAGAACCAGCTTCAGTTTGATGGGCCATCTGCCATGAACAACTGGGGGTTTGAGAAGACAGAGCAGGTACACGCAAAAAAAAAAAAAACAGAACTGATGTGGAAGTACTTTCTAAGTCAAAGAAAAATAAGTTAATCGGAGAGGGAGAACATTTAGTTACTGGCAAAATTCTCTCAGCCAATTCCCTCCTCCAGGAAGATATCACAGGCAAACAGAATGCCAGACCAGGTGTAGCCTCTATGGAGAGAAAAATTATGTCAGAGTATTACTGAAATGTGCAGTCCTGAGGAGGAGGAGCCACTTCTGGAGAAGCACCACACCTTCACAAAAACCTATTATAATCCGTTTTTCTCCCCTGGATTTTAGGCGTGGCAGACTGTAAAACTGAAAGAAACATAAGAGGAACAGCAGGTTTTGATTTTCCTCCTGAAATTTTATCCTCTTTCACTTCTTTTTGTCAATGTATTAACCTGATCATCATTGTACACTACTATTATGGGAATACAAGAATTTCCTGGAGAAAGCATTCCTTCTCCAGGATTCTGGATATAAACATTTATATCCATAATCCATAAATATTTATTTAAAATCACCCATCATTGTTTATTAGTTCACATGTCAAATATTGTTATGGACTAATCTCTTAACTCTTAAATTTGTCAGATTGAACATTTTTGGTTTCAAAAGCAAATCTAGGCTTTAAAAAAGCATTACACTGAGTGTACATTTGATTATATTATTCTTAAAATACTACTGTATACAGTATTTTGGATCCAAAGTTTCTTCAATGATGCCATCTTTTACTCTGTAACTGAGGAGAAGACATTCACACGCATGTTCTTCCAAATGCTGCAGCTACTGTGGACAAAGATGAGGAACTTGTTGTTGCCTACAGTTTTGTTGCTCTATAACATCACAGGGATTACTGCTGTGCATGGAAATGGGTTAACGCTTTGCATTCTGGGATTCAGAGTTTTTACTAGTCATCTTTTGTTCCTCCAACGGCTTGCACGAACTGTTAGATCATGGATAGGTTTGATCCTCGTTAGATCAACAGGTTCTAAATACTTTTGTGCCGTCACATACATTCTCTTAAATGATATACACTTTATTTTAATATTTATTGAGAATCAGATAATACTTAGAAAATAATGAGCATTTATTTGGGGACATCCAGCAAAATTCATCTCAGGAGAACAAGTTACTGAAAAATATTTCTTCAAGCAAATTAAATCAAATTTAAAACGTAACGCACAGTGTGACCACATCAACAAAAGCAACATAATCATTTTGCCTGGAATGTAAAAAAAAAAGTTAACATTCAGTGTCCAACAATATGATTTCATACTTGCAGGTCATTGTAGAACAAACATTCTTCTCTTGGCTCCTTGTACTGAGGAGCTGCTCTGCTTTTTAAGTAGCAATCACACTGAAAGTTGGATGGTTGTTTTAAGTGGCAGGTGAATTTATAGACCATTCTACTGCAGAGCTCCTTATCCTGATATCAGCTTTTATCCACTAATCTCTTTCCATATCTCTTTTTTTTGTCCCTTCTGGTTAAAAAACACAACATAAAATTCAAATGATCAGAAAAAAAAGGCAATAAAAACAACAAAATAAATCATTTAAATTTTGCGTATTTTTCCCTGTCAGTCTCTGTTCTCTTTCTCTTGTGCTGTAAAAGTTTCTGTCCGCTCCAAAAACAAGCGTTTCATTCATACTCTGCGATCAGCACCATCATGCCGACTCCAAACAGCAGCGCCAGAATCTCCATCAGAGACTGGCCGTAACTGGAGCGGCCCGCCAGCAGCTCGGGGAGCACCGTCACCGTGGCGATGTAAACAAACCCGCCAGCTGTGAAGGGTAAGATCCAGGCGGTCGCCGTGGCACCCACACCTTCAGCCAGTAGGGAGCAAGCCGTCCCGGCCAGAGCTCCCACTGCGGTCAGCAGCTGTAGACACATAGCCTGATGCACAAAGAGGAAACTCAGCTTAATTATCACCTTCACACACACTTCCTGTTTTTCTCATTTTAAAGAAACACTAAAATTATAATTCATTATTAATAATACATTTGTGTTCTGAATGATTAGGTAAAAGAAGCCTTATTATTTTAGGGAATGTGGCTTACCTTCACGAATTTCTAATTAATTGAACATTTCATATTATAAATGTTTCACACCCACATGCTTAATTATTGTGTAAGTTTCTATTGTTGGTTGTGTATTTTAATGAATAACAGAGATAAATATTAAAATTTTTAACTAAAACTATAAACTTCAGAATATTTTACATTTACTTAATTTTCACTGACTGTCTTTTTAAATTCCCAATCTGAACTACACTTTTTGTTTAAAAAGTAACTATTTCTGAATAAAAGTTAGACTGTCAATATCCTCTGGTTGAAAGTGTACCAGGAGGAAAAAATAAAAATATTAACATCTTTTATGATTGAGGCTTTGACCCCAACCATACATGATTGTTATTTCTAGTTGCTTTCATGGTTCAAACTACTTTTCCACTGCTAATTCCATTAAAGCATAAATGTATATCGCAAAATGTGGTCGTGATTTTGTCGTAATTTCCAGAATCACTTCTATCATAATCAAAATATGTGATAAATATTTTGATTAAATACACCACCAATTTCTAGTCTCAAATTTGTCCACAGTGTCTAAGGTTCCTACATGGGAAAATATTTGATTGTTACAAATGAAAGCAGAAAGGTTTGGATGTACTTAGAAAAGACACAAAAACTTTGAACCAGGAATTGCAACTTGAAGCCCTGGTTACACAATAAGGTTACATAAATCATTCCAGAGTGAATGCGGCTGAGTTTGACATCTGAGACAAACAGAAAGACTGAGCAATCTGTTCAGTGGAAGCAAATAATACAATACATATTCAAATCTGCTGCCTTTTAGAAAATGTTCCTGTTTTCACACTAATGGAGTTTGTGTTGAATTTTACATTTTTAGGAAAATCTAACCAATTCGAAATGGCATCTTTAGAAAAAAGAACAAAATTGTAACAAAAAGAGAAAATAATTAAGAACTCAAATACAAAAAAAATAGGACATACAAGATATACATCTGTCTTACATTTGACATTTTATTGATATCAAGATTGATGTAAATGACAAATCTGATAAAGCTAAAAGGTTCTGATGTTTATTAAAAAAGTGGATGATAAAACATAATGTAAAATGTAAGTACCTTCTTTTTAGTGCAGCCAGACTGGACGAGAATGGCAAAATCCCCAATCTCATGTGGGACCTCATGAAGGAGGATTGTCAGAGTGGTGACAGCGCCAACAGCTGGACTGACCAGGAATGACGCTCCGATTGCCAGGCCATCGGTGAAGTTATGTGTGAAGTCAGCTGCTAGGTTCAGATAACCGGACACCTTGATTTCTGTTTCCATGGAGAAAAAGAAACTGTTTTTACCAAGTAATAATAACACATTTAATGACATCTTTAAGATTTAGTTTATCAAGCCAAAAAGTAAAAAAAGAGCATGGAGAAAAAAAAAAACCAATTGATATACCACAGTTAGAATGTTTTTTTTAAATTGTAGTTATTTCCATGTCAGAGAAAAATGTTTCTTTATGAGGTCGTTCCATCTGTAGGGAAGTAACTCGGGTTTAGACAAACCTCCTACTGATGTTTTTTTAATGTTCTTAAAGGAGCAGCTAATAAACCAACTTTTAAATACGTGCACTTGTCTGAAGTATCCTAGATATTTTCCAAAAAATGAAGAAATCAATGCTTTCTAGTTGCTTTTACTGCAGTTAAAAGTTGTGGGAATATTTAAGTCAATCCTTTGGATATTTGTAAAAAAATAAATAAATAAAAAGTATTTTTATTTTGTTGCTTTTGGGTCAGTAATAGATTATCATTGTATAACAGGCTACAAAGCTTCTACATCTAAAGTGAGTTTGTTTTCCATGAGAAAAAAACATTTTTGTTAATCTTCGACTATAAAAATAGTTTTGCTGAAAACTGATCATGCTTCCTGAAAGTGTATCACATTTTGAAGAGGAAAACTGTAAGCACCTCCTACATCAAGTCCAGAGGGAACCTGAGAGGAGAGAAAGGTAGCGATAGGGAAAAAGCCAGGAAATTAGATTACTCACCTGTCCCCTTCTTCTCCTCAGGCTCTGCCACCTTCGCACCTTTATTTGGTTTCTTCTCCTTTGTCTTCTTTTCCTTCTCCTCTTCTCCATCACTGACCTTTTCTTTGGCAGCAGCTGAAAGTTGGACGTCCAGGAAATGTATAATTTACCTCACAAAGGTAAACATCAATTATCCTAAAAGACGTAATCCAGCCCAGCATGACATCTAGTGGTCAAATTGCATATTGGAAGGCGATGTAAATACACTTACCGTCTTTATTTATTTTGAAGATTTTTTTATCAGTGCCTTATTGTGCATTCACAGAATACACAATAATGCATTTGTTTAAATAGGTATTTTCTTTAAATTCACACAGTGGACCAGAAACCATCAGAAGCAGAAACACATTGGAAAATATTTCTAAATATTAATCTTAAGACAGTAAAAAAATTCTGTAAAAAGTTCAAAAATTTCTCTCCCACCGTGAGAGTGACTGTGGGAGTGTCCGTGTCCTCCCTTCAGCAGACGCACAAATTTTTCCACAACCAGGAAGGCGATGATTCCCCCGAGAACCCAAAGACCAACAGACATCATGTGACCGTGGGCGGCTCCTGTGTTGGAAAAGGTTCTAATTCACAGGTGGAAAGTATTGATATGGAATATCGCTGACTTTATTGCCTAACAGCTGAGTGAAAAGAGTTTCTAGGAATACCATGGGAGTGACCGTGGTCATGTGACTCTTCGCTTGCATGAGCGTGTTCCTCATCTTCCTCTCCGTGATGGGAATGAGGTTCTTTGCAGAACACAATGACATAAGGAACCAGGCATTAAATTTAAAAAGTCAAATTGCAAAGTCTGCAGCTGTGATCTGTAAAACAAAGGATTTTAGAAACGGAACACAAAGAGCGAGCTGTTATAGACTTTCTTTAATTTTTACTCTTATGTAAAACTTCCAGTATGATTTCATGAGGTGGAAATGTTAACAATTCTGAATAAAACTTAACATTTGTATAAACTATGAAACAAAGCAAAAGAGAACCTACCAAGAGCGTGTGGTATGAGGTGCAGGAAGGCATCGCCCAGCAGTCCTCCAGATGCAAAGCTCAGCAGCACCTTGAGCAGGTTCTGGTGCTGGTCGCTGTTGGACTGGACTGGGATCAGAAACAGGATGAGGAAAGGAGCCGCGCTGATCAGCAGGGTGGCTCCGACTGCCTGCAGACAATGGAAATCAGCTCGATAACAGACGTTCCGGCCACATGGAGACGTTGCCGCTTTTGTAAAGGTAGAATTGATCATGATCAAAGATAGTGATCAATACTCGTAGATTAGTGGTGAGATTATTTTTTTAGCCAGAAAAAAAATTTGATTTTAGATCATTTCAATACAAAAAATGTGATATCAATCCCCAAAGGGATCACCAAGAAGTCAATTCGACAACTTCTACTTTTTCAAACAAGGAAAGATTTTCCATCTTTGTTACTATTATAGCAACATTTTTACTATGTTGCTATATTTATAAAAATGTAACCTTGTACGACTATAGCAACACTGAGCGTACCTGAGTCCAGAGCTCCACTAAGTCGCGCTTCTCTCCATCGGCTTCTCTCTTAGCTCTCTCTGATCCATGTGCGTGTCCATGTCCATGATCATGGGAGTGTGCGTGTCCGTGATCATGGGAGTGTGCGTGTCCGTGATCATGGGAGTGTGCGTGTCCGTGATCATGTCCGTGATGGTGCTGCTCCTCTTCGTGCTGAGGCAGGTTGGCCTCAGCGCTCCACTTGCTCGCTCCGTGGAACATCTTCACCTGAGCACCATGGGAGTGTCCATCATCCTCCCCATGGGAGTGGCTGTGGTGATGGTGACTGTGCCCATGGTCGCCATGGGAATGGCTGTGAGCCGTGGCCGGCTGAGAGATAAACAGCAGTGCAGCAGAAGCAGCCAGTGTCAGTGTCAGCAGACGTAAACAGCCCATATTAGACCCTACGAGACAGAGAAATGAGCAGAAAAAATTATAAATTTAAAGACGGTCTTTTGTTTGACAAATATTATGCATATATTCAATATAAGCAGAAGAAAAATTTAATTTTGGATTAAATCTAAACAGCTTCATTTAAGTTGGATTCAGATCTTTATTGATTAACAGAAGACAAGATGCATAAATACATTAAATCATGCAGAAGTACATAAAGTCAAACTCTCAATTTAATTCATATAATACAGTAAATTTACTACTTTTTGCTAATTATAGCAAAAAGTAGTTCTAGTTATTGAAAGCTCTGGTGAAAGCTCAGAGTTCAGGCTAAAAAGTGAATGCAAGAGTTTTAGGTGTAGTTTGTCTAATTTTTAGGTTATTTAGTTTGTTATTTTATCTTTGTGCTGTTTTATTGCCATCTGGACTTGTTCTCTGTTGCAAAAGAGAAGTGATCCAAATGAGACCTACTTGATTAAATAAATATGTGAATAATTTCATTTTTCCCACAGTTGTTGATGGTGTGGTATTCCAAATATAATATGCAGCTAAATATATGTCATGTTAATTACAGCTGGATGGTGACATAAGTACAACTTTCTGCTTGTCGTGCATTCTCCTATCATCATAATTTATTTTAATACTCTTAATTGGTTCTTGGAAACCTCACCCACTCATTAAAAAAAAACTCTGTATTCTTCAAGAATGCCCAAACTCAGGAAAAGGATTAATCACAGGGCCCTCTAATGCAACCAATATGGTGGCACCCGTGACAGAACTGCGTTTCAACAGGCTATAACATATTGTTGTCTGAACTGAGAATCAGAAATGGTGGCCTAGCAGAAGGACGTTGTGAAGGTAAGATAACCCTCTAAACTGCAGCTTTTGTTGGGTGTTGTGCCTCTGCAGTGGTCAGTATCTATCTAAAGTTGTTGAAGGAATGAACCGGTGACAAGGCCATGGCTCAGTGCAAGCTGTCCATGTGATTTGATCTAAAATACAAGCTACTTCAGCTGAAATGGAGAAGTACTTCATGTTGGTTCTTGGAGGAAAAGAGTCAGAATATAGGAGTAAGTCACAGAGTTTTGCATATGGAACTGCGTAGACACAGACCAGTCAGGATATTCTGTGATGTCTGAGACCTTCTAGCGCAAAGCAGAAATAGTTGAGGAGTGGCATGAAGAGCACACCACAGTCTTTGTGGTTTTGATTTGGAATTCAAACTTCCCCGGATCTCAGTCAAACGGAGCATATGTGAATCAAGTCGGATCCACCAGCCTCACATTTTACAGGACTCAGATATTCTGCTGCAATCAATGACAAGAACTAGTAGCTTCTATGCCTGGACAGCACAGCGTGGTTTTAGTAGCAAAGAGAGAGATAGAAAGAAGTATATATGACTCTATGTCTGGTTGGTGTTCATGAAATACTGTAACATCCCTCTTCTTAACATTTAGTTGAATCATCAACACTGAAATCTTCTCTTCTCTTGAAAAGAAACTATTAGCATTAAATCAAAAACTACACACATGATTTTGATTTAAGCTTCAAACACAACAGGTCATTAGTGTACAGCTTTCAGAAATCTTTAATATAGCTTTTCTCCTTATGATGAAACCAGCTGATACCTTAAGCCGATATAAAATCTTTTCGTTGATTTAAAAACTGACGCCAGCCTGGTGTCCGATGTAGTAATCTCTGTGTTGTGATTGTTTATTTGTTGTGGGACTAAAGCTAATCTCTTTAATTCCCTTAGAAAACAGCCACCTTTCATCTAACAGTAAAATCCGACCGCCAAACAATCACACCGGTTTCTGCAAGCTGTTTGCAGAGCCTGCAACAGAGCTAGCTAGGAAGCTAATAACCAGCGCCTGTGCTAGCTTGATGCAGCGACCTGAGCATCGCTACAAAGTGCGGAATACAACGAAAAACACTCAGTGCAATCTTACCAAATAGTGTTCGATATCTTGGCTTATTTTGCCACTAAATAACTTCTTGTCCTGAGAGGAAAAGGAGCTGATAGTTCCGTCTGCGTTGATGCTGCTTGTCAGACGTGGCATTTGCACAACTAAACTCCTCAAAATCTCGCGGGAACACGTTTCATTCCATGTTTACGTCTTTACTCATTCCGCGACAGGGATTAAATATATGCATGAATTATGAGGGGAGAAGCATAACTGCTTACATCACTGTACATGCAAAGATCATAGAATACAGGTTATATTAGTAAAATACTCAACATAATTACTGTGACTGACAAGACACAAAGGAAATATAATTGAGGCACTAAAGAAGCATCGCGAGATTTAGATGAAATGCAGTTTGGGAGCATCCTGGATGCACTTCCGTTTGGCTGCCACTGAATAAAACTGCGGTGCGTTTAAACTATCAGAATATCCACATCTGCATAAAGGGACGCAGATAACAAAGTAAAGATAATGGGAGATAAAACACGTGTTGCTTTCTGCAAATAAATAGGCCACAGTCAGACAGCGTATTATCTATGCTTTTTAAAACTCATTGAGAAAAATTAAACATAAGTAACCTAAATTCTACTTTGGATCCATAGCAGACATCTACTAAAAATAAGCTAGATGACCACTAATTTTTGCTCTTTTTCGCTGCAGATAACGGACTAATGGAAGCTCTACTGATTATTTTCTCTTTTGAATTGTCTAAAAAAACAACCATTAATCAAAACCCTAAAGTACTCTGACAATGAATGAATAAATCAGATTAAATCGTGTTTGTAGGAATAGAGGTTAAATCCGTCTCGTTGCAGAACGTTTTAGTTTGGCTGTTATTACCCTTAGTTAGATTTCAGTTAGTGCTTTTTTTTGTTGAGATTTTAATAAAATATTACAGAAGACGTTACAGCCACTGATGTAACGTGGAATATCCAACCTATCTCGCAACGCTGAGAGGACACGCCCCCATTCAGTTGTTCTGGTTCTGTTTAAGCAGCTGGATTCACTTTTTATTTAATTCCTGTTCCTAAATCTTCTCTGTCAAAACAAGATGACGAAATTGTTTGCTTTGGTCATTTCCTTTCATGTTGCATATTCAGGTAAGACATTGTTTTATACAGTAAATAGACCGACAATGATAGTTTCATTATCAAACTGAAAGTTAAAGTTTGTCTTTGTGCTGCATGGCGTTTTGTAAATGTAACACCGATGCAGCTATTCCGTCGCTTAAGGATCATTAAGTAACATACTTTCATCATCTATTAACATATTTTCCCTATTCAGAACTCATTCTTGTTTCGTGATGCGCTTGTTACTCATCAGTTCTTATTAACACATTTGCTTTCGATCAGTGTTGGGTATAGGATCTAAAAATTTTAGATTGTTTTTATTTAGAAGGTATAAAAAAAGTATTTGGTAAAAATACTTTTTACTTACGTTTGATCATTAAAATATACAAATGTTAGTATTTAAAAAAAGATTGAAATTAAGTAGATATACAGGCAAAAGCAACATATTTCCAAATCACACTTTCTTATCAATATAAATCCTTTGAAAGAAATAGCTTTGTATTTTATGTTAAAGTATAAAGGATACTATGCAGCTCTGGAAAAAAATAAGAGACCATTTCACTGAACCCCATTGAAACCTCCTGGTTATTCCACCAAATATTGATTTCTGAACTCTTCCTGAGTCATTGTTTCTAAATGAATATAAACTTGTTTTCTTTGTATTATTTGAGGTGTGAAAGCACTGCATCTTTTTTGTTATTTTGACCATTTCTCATTTTCTGCAAATAAATAAAAAATTTTGGGTTGGAATTTCGGAGACATGTCAGTAGTTCATAGAATAAAAGAATGTTCATTTATAAAATCAGAGTAACTGATCATTTCAGGTGGTCTCTTAATTTTTTCCAGAGTTTTATATATAAATAAAAGTGTGTGTGTAAAACATGACACCTTTTTCCCTTCAGTGAAACATTCTCTGAGATATTTTGTTACTGCTACCTATGGAGTTCAAGACTTTCCAGAGTTTGTTGGCGCAGCAACAGTAGATGAAGTTCAGGTGGGATACTGTGACAGCAACATCAAGACAGCCAAGCCCAAACAAGACTGGATGAGGAAACTGTTTGAAAGGAATCCTGAGCACCTGGAGTGGTATTCTCATAGGTGTCTTGTATATCAGCACTACTTCAGAGTAAACATTGATTTTTTGAAGCGACGCCTAAACCTCACTGAAGGTAATCTGCTGTATAGTTTTAACCACTTTTTGACACCTCCTAGATAATGTTTAGCTGTCGTCACATATTTATATTGGTTAAATTAAATGTAATTTTAAAGTGAAAAATATCTGTGGACGATATAAATATGTACTCATCACTTTCACAATGTGACCTTTGTAGTAGGATATCCTTCAATCCTGCCAGATGGAAGGGAGACGTAAAGCTGCACCTTCCACCAGTTTCTAGTAACTCAAAAATTAAAACTTCAAACATAATACAACTCAAATACTAGTAGAAATTAAATGCAAACACAATAGAATATAAAGTTTTCCAGAGTTCTCCTTATCTGTTGTATTTGTATTTTGCAGTGTCTTCAGTCTTGAATTGATTCTAATCTTGATTCTGAATCTATAATTTTAGATTTTAATTTTACTTTTTAAGTACATGATTCCAAGAAGGTTTTTTTGAGGCAATTTAAGTCACATTATTCAAGGGGTTCAATAAAAAAGTCTAGTTTTCTCTCATTCCTCTCGCTTCAGTCAATAGTTGTTGCTTTCTGGTCCAAAACTGGGCATTGTTATAAAGCAGCAGCTCTGCCTCAAGCTTTTGCACACACCTATAACCAACTTTCCTCTCCACTTTTTCTAAAATAGTTGTAAAATAAAACTGTCTGGAGAAATTACTGCTCTTTATATTAGGAGCAGTAATTTCAATTATTACTACAGGACCTACTTTTTGTAAAGAAAGAGACGCATCAGGATAAGGAAATTATTTTAAGAATTAGTCACTAGTAGCTATATATGCTATAGATAGATATGATATGTTTGGAGCAGAATAAACAAGGTGATATGTGCTGCCAGCATATCCAGTCTGTTTTATCCCATTGTTGTAACATAAACCTTTCAGCAAGCAAACAGAAAGTCAATGTCTCCCATGATAAACTTTAGGCTGTAAAGCCGTTCAATGTCCTTTGACTGTGGAGTATTGTTTTGGCCTTTTTCTGCTTGTCTCCATCAAAAAAATAGTTTCCAGCACTTTAATTTTACTTTGTAATTCATTGTAAATTTATGCTTTAATCCATATGTTCTTCTCCTAATTTTAGGTTTATTTGTTCATTTCATTTCTTGCTAAATTGAGTCTAATTTTATCAATTTGGTTTCCCTTAAAAATGTTCATTGTAATTTCTGTGACATGCTAAATCTATAATCAGTCTCACAAGTTCAGGTATTTTTCATTATATTTATATATGTACATACGTTTTTCAGTCGTAAGATGTCACTATGTATGCAAAATCTGTTCTTCTACTGTTATTAAATCTTTCCTTTTTTTAAGGTCCCCACATTTTACAGAGAATGAATGGCTGTGAGTGGGATGACGAGACTGGAGAAGTTACAGGATTTAATCAGCATGGTTTTAATGGTGAAGACTTCTTAGCACTGGACCTGAAAACACTGACATGGACTGCTCCAAAATCACAAGCTGTGCACACAAAACTCTTATGGGATGCTGACAAAGCTAGATTAGAACGTCTTAAAAACTATTACATCTACAAATGTCCTGACTTGTTGAAAAATTATATTCGCCATGGAAAGAGCTTTCTGCAGAGGACAGGTACATTTGCTCAGTTTATACAATGATTAATTCATAGCTGTGAAGCCCAAATTTGCATCGATTATATGGACATTATGTTTTATTTATGAGTATTTTCTTTCTGCAGAGAGTCCCTCCATATCTCTGCTCCAGAAAACTCCGTCCTCTGTGGTCAGCTGCCACGCCACAGGTTTCTTCCCTGACAGAGCTGAAGTGTTCTGGAGGAAAGATGGAGAAGAGATTCATGAGGGTGTGGAGAAAGGAGAGATCAACCCCAACAACGATGGGACCTTCCAGATGAGTGTTGAACTCAATGTTTCATCAGTCCCACCTGATGGCTGGAGGAGATACGACTGTGTGTTTCAGCTTTCTGGTGTTGGAGACGACATAAAAATCACTCTGGATAAATCTGTCATCCGCACAAACTGGGGTAAGACACACCTCTGCGATGGTACCGCTTATTTAGGACAGCAAACTGAGATTTTTGGGCAACATGTGTTTCCCTCAAAAACATATTTTTCTGGGCACTTCCACATATAAACATGACATTTTATAACCCTTTCTGCACACACATGGCTAAATAAGAAGAGGGATCCCAATGTTGCAGCTATGCATTACATATCTTCATGGGCTCTTTATAAACATTAAAGCCAAAGACACATTGGAAAGAATAATAAATGACAGTTATAATTGAGAGATTGCCCCTTTTCTGCCATTGTTGTGCAAATTTATTTAAAGGTATATATTATAAGAGATTTGTCTTTTTTAGATAAAATTTCCGAATTTATATTGTAGCTTAGAGACAGTAGGGTATTTTCTTTCACTCAGAAATTTTAAAGCAATATTTTTCTTTGATGAGGGCAATTTTGCATTAAACTCAAATTTTGTAAAGCATCATCCAGTCATAAAGAAGCCATTTTAGATCTGCACTGCTTAATGCCAGAACTGTTTGCCCTCCTCAGATCATCCTCCAGAGTTTCCAACTGCTGCTGTTGCAGGCATTGCAGTATTTCTTATTCTTCTTCTTCTGGGAATTGCTGTAGCTGTCTACTGTATGATGAGACGTAATGGTGAGGAAAAATTGTATTTTGCTAATTGACAGAATTAAAAATTAATGCTTTAGATATTTTAACTGGTGGATCACTAATTAATTTATGGTGCTTTTGTCTGTATTTCAGGTTTCCAGCTTGCTGATGGTAACTATTCACCATTTAAGAATATTAGTAATCTTATACAATTTTTGGAATGGGTGAATGGTTTATCCACTGCAACAGACAAGAGTTCATATTATAACAATTTGTCTTTACAGGAGGAGATTAAAGGATGAGGATTGACTGTGGGGAAAGTCAATAAATTCACCCTTTCGGAAACATTTTGACTTCACACATTCAATGACTTCAGATCCAAAGAAAGCTAATACTGATACTGTGTCCAGCAATATACACAAACAGAGATGGCAAATACACTGGATTAGACACAAGTTTCACTTAGTACAGCCAGGTCTGGTCATCAGTCTTAGTGAGAGGGGCTCTGAATGAACTGATGCAACAAGCATCAGGCCATTCTGTCATAAAAAGTATTTATAGCAGCAGATTTTATGTGTGTAACATTATCTTGATTTCATGTTAGTTTATATCAGATGTGAATAAATTGTTTTCACCTTCCATGGCATTTTCTTTTTAAATAAATTCTTGAATATCAGACAAACTTTTCATGCTTGTGAAAAAGGAAAGTCATAGTAAATTCTAAAACAGAGTCGAATAACTCAGTAGTAGGAAACAGCTGTAAATTTCCTGGTACAAACACATGTAAAATATGTTATTTTACAAAAGTTGTTGATTGCAAAAATTTGTCAGTGTGGACAACTTTGAAGGTGAAACAATTGTGTCAGAAATAACAATGAAGCTTGTAAAACTTAAGAATATTTTGATTTTGCGTAACAGAAACATAAAGTTGCCACAGAGCAACATATCCCTTTAAATGTGTGAAATTAGAATATTACAGCAATTTTTGAAAACATGTTTTCAGTTTGTCCTAATGAACTTCATAATGTGGCTTAAAACATTTTAAAATTAGCATAATTTCAATTAAGCTGTTTATGCTGACCAGCCAACAATTGAAACCACAAAGAATAAAATGATTAGTAGTCTTCTTGCAGTGCTTCTGCTTATTTTCTTGTCATTGTACTCATATTTATAAAAACTTAAGATGAAAACTTCACACAGTGGAAGTTGAAAACATTTTTGGGAACATAAAAATACAAATTACTAATCTGACATGTCCAATTTTCTATATAGTCCGAGGAAAATATTTATTTTTGACATATTTCTACAACGGCTATTTTTGTAAGAAACTTTGCTTCTGTTTTTGTGCAGTAGATACTAAAAAAAATCATAATTATTCTAAACTGAGGAGAGAAATTCAAGTAAGTAAAGGTCAAATAATTAATATAGTGTTTTTGTTTGCTTGTTTTTTTCAGATTAATGTTTAATTGTATTAAATTACATGTCCACTGTGCAGCTTCTACAGAATCTGGGGCGAAATACACGATTTGTAAATTGTTTGGACTTTATACTAAACGTTTGTTTAAGCAACATTCCACTAGAGGGAGACAAAGATCATACATGAAATCACCTATTTAGCTAACAGTTATTGCTCAGTTTTGATTAGAAATCACTGAAAAATCGAAACATTCAGTTCTCTTAAAATGAAGTCAACGTAAATCCACAATAAAATGATAATTAAAAACGTTTTGGTAATAGATTTGCAAAGATTTTTATGGTATAAGATATTGGCTGAGTCTGATGATTATTTACAGCTTTCTATCTTACAAATACATAAACACAGAGTCCTTAAAATCTGCAGCTGACAGCTCTGTACGTACATAAATCTGAAAAATATGACTGCTCTATTTCAGGTAGATCTGCAAATTGTTAATTTAAACTGCACATTCCTACTTTCGCTTTCCCTCCTGCTCCCGCCTTTTAACGGGTGATGTGGGATTAAACCTGCTCTCCTATTGGTCAAGTGACCACTCTGTCATGGTTCTTCTGTCATGTCAGTAACAGGGCTGACACGAGTTCCCTAATTATCATTTACCACAAAGAATATTCCCTAAATGCAGCATGACGTAACAGGTGAGTGTGCACATTTCTACAAGCATGCTGAGTAAACACAACCGAAAATGGTGACAGCACGTTTAAAGAAATCACAAAATTTTATGTTTATTTAATTATTTCTCCCAGAGTGCAGATGTTTTGGTTTTTGGTTAAGCCAAATCTGAATTTATTGTTTTATTTTAGTTGTCATTGTAGGAATGTGCAGTTTAAATTAAGAATTTGCAGATCTACCTGAAATAGAGCAGTCACATTTTAATTCATTAAACAGGCACAACAAAATAGAAAGCAGGAAGAAGTTAATTGATTAGAACATTGTTCGTCATTCAGGCTATACAATCATCTCACAAATTGTCATGCCAAGCAACTTATTTCAAGGAAATCATATCATGCAAATTGTACAGTACATCAATAAACAGAACTTAAAGTTTGGAACTGCCAGGCAAGACAGATAAAAACTGCATGTTTTCCTCATTAAAATATTGATTTTATTTCTGTTTATACAAAAGTTAAGACAATATATTTATCTAACTTTTGCCACATCCAATTATCTTACCTGTCAATTTAATTGCTCACATACTTGTGACTGATAGAAAATCTGTCAATAGTAAGGCTGGTTTTATAACTGTTTTTGCTGTGTCTATTCTTTTTGATCCCACTCACAAAGCAGATTTCGATCATAAACTTATTGCATTTCAAAATTATGCTGACAATTTTGAATGATTCCTGTCAAGACAGAAATAAAGACATCTTAATTATTTGAAATCAATCCTGGTGTAGTCCTGTTTAGGATTTTAAATCCCAGTATACAGCTTTTTTAAAATGCATATTTAAAAGACTGAAGTCAACAAAACATTTGGTTATATTAAAAAGTAAGAAATGTTTACTTCTAGCAGGCTATATAGCAACTCTGTATTGTCATGTGTGTGCATTGAAGTACTTACCTGGATAGGTGGAATATGAACTTGTTTCAGGAAATTTTGAAGCTAGAAGAAGAAAAAAAAAGATTATTTCAAAGCACAACACCTTGTTTTGTGTGAAATAACACATCATTTAATAACTAATTATAAAAAAATTAATAAATTGCAATTTTAACAGGTGTCAAAATAAACATTTAATTTGCACATAAATATTTAGTTCAGAAACTAAATAAAGTTAATATTTTAACCCATATCTAAACATTAAGTTTGGAAATATTTGATTAATTCTTTTTTTTACTGTGTAACTTTATAAATGGTACTCCATAATCAAAACGATGAATTATAAATATTGAAAAAGATCAATAATTACTGTGAATTATTTTTCAAAATCTTGCGGGGACACATTTCATTCCAAGTATGTTTACGTCTCTATTTGTTGCACACCAGAAAATTACTTCACAGGAATTGACACACGTGAAAATTTAAAGTCTACTTATGCAACATCTTACCTCTAATTTGAAGAGCACAAAGAAAAGATAATGATGATACGAAATATTGCATGAACACCAGGAGCATCCTGAAGGACAGGATGGATTCCGTTTAGCAGCCGCTGAATAAAGGTTTGCAGAATACAGCAGAACATTTTTAACAATCAGCTGAATGTCGGAAAATTTATCAACTGTTTAATGTGAGTAAAAACTGAACTAACGGCCTAGTTCAGTTTATCCACATTTTGCTTTTCCTCAAGATATGTAATATAACAATTGCACAGATCATATTTCAAGTTCATTTGCACCCTAACTTAAACAAATGAAGAGCCAATGTTCTCAAATCTGCATGATTTCTTGAGGGGAATAAAACCAGTTAAAGACTTGGTAAATTAATTTGTTCCCATGGAAGGGGGACACATTATTTCAAACAGGTGAATTTTGTTCCCCCAGGTTACTTTGGCAAATAAAGAGCAAATCTTCCCAAGTCTATAATTTGTTGACAACGGTGAGAGGAATAAACACAATTAAATATTCACATAATTTGTTCACATGTTATGGAGGGGTAATATATTCAAACAGCTGAATTTTGTTCCCCCCAGGTAACTTGGGCAAGTAAAGAGTAAATGTTTTCAAATTCTCATGTGTGTATTTTGATTGAGTGACTTAAATCTCAAGATGATTGGTTAATCCCTGTCCCATGGTTTCTAAAAGCATAGTATTTTCTCCTTTGAAAAGACAGGAATATTTCATAAATCTCAGAATGATAGAGAAATATTTGAAGGTATTTAACATGCTAGAACTTTTTAATAAATAATAGAAGTTACAGGAGTAGATTGGCCTTCACCAGTGTCGGTCTGAAATGCTACATGGTGCAAAGGATATTGTCACATTTGATTGTAATCTCTTTTATTAAAAGATTAAATCCTCACTTTTGTGCTTACTTTCCACATTTGACGTGACAAAGTCCGTGGAAGTGGACACACCCCTTTCCGATGTTACATCGATCCGCGTTTCTCCATCAGATACTGTTCCCCCATAGACATAATATAATAATAATATAATGACAATGTAGTGATATATATAATGGTAATATAATTTATATATAATATAATTTATATATGTCTATGGCTCCCCCTGCGTCTCCTCGCCGAACGCGGATCGATGTAACACGGGCACACTAACATGCAGAAGTCTTATCTGACTTTTCAACCACCCTCCCTGACCGGTCAAGCACTGACCGGTCCGCGGTGATAAAAAGATTGGGGACCAATGTTATAGAGAACCAGTTAAATATTGAAAGCAGAATATAAGAGTTTCTTCCAAAGACGAGTGACCTCGTTGTGCAAAGTTCTTGTAGCTAGTACCTGACTGTGTACTATACAAGCAAGGTAAAAGGCCTTTTAAATCACTAGACAGATGGATGGATCGATAGATATTTTGTCTGTTAAGGTTGTCTATCATCTTTACTTTTCTGGAGGATTTACTCATTGACATAAGTGACATCCAAGTCAAGTTGCTTTGGAACAAATGTTTTGTAGAGGTTTGCAAAACATTTGTTCAGCTTTCCACCAGAGGGCGACAACCACTATAAATTCAAAATCACTTATCTTAACATTAGAGTTTGTTGCATTTCTTGCAGAAAGAAGTTGCTGGTTTTGGAGCAACTGTTTGGAGCCAAACTAAGTACATACGTTAGTAATAATATAAACACAAACATTCAGTCTTTAAAGGAATAGATTTAGTTTTTAAAAGTCAGAAATGTTTGTCAATTTTGAGTTATGTTTATTATTCTCACTTTAACAGATGACAAGAAACAAGTGAGATGGGAAAATTTTAATTTTAATTCAGTTGCATAATAATTCTTCATACTAATAGTTGCCCAATAATCGCACACACATAGATATTGTCCTATGTAGATAAAATCTCACTTTTGCTTTCTTAAAATATAGAGTTTGAGAATTTATTAACATTTTGGACTGACCAAGCGCACTGTAGTTGTTCAACAATTAAATGAATCATGAAAACTACAACTTGCATAATAATTGTACACACAGTGTATGGCTGTTATGATTTATGAGAGGTGATCAGGAAATTTGTACTATTGCACTCCTAAAAGGGGCTGTAAACAGTCGCTTTGATCACAAATGGTAACGTCAAGCAGACAGGAAGTTGGAATGAGCATGATAAAAAGATTTATTGAAAAAAATAGAAAACTTGCTAAACAGAAGAAGGGCAACAAGAATAACTGTCAACGCTTCACGTGGCTTTAAGTGATGAAAAACATGCCTCAAAAAATAAAATGCTGAAAAAAAGAAGGCAAAACAATGAAAAAATAATCCTCAGAAAAATGGAAAGTATTTGTAAGAATTTAACTTTTCATGTTATTTTATAGCATCAGTTATTGAATTGCAGTATGTTAAGTTTATTAATAAGGTAGTTTAAAATTTCTAGGCTTAGTGTAATTTAATAACGCTGTGTGAGGTTTTGTATTTACAAAAAGGCAGTAAAGAGAAACTGAGAAGAAGCTATGAGGAAGAACAGAATATTTTAATGGGATGGGTTACTTGTTTTTGTCTTCAGGTAGCAACCTGAATATAAAAGTTCCACAGCCTGTTGGACAAGTTTGATAAAAGAAGACAACACCTCTCTGCTCTGCAGTGAACCTGTCTCTCCTTAAAGACACTTCTTCCTCACCTCGTTATCTTTATGAAACCTTCAAAACAAAAACAGGAATTTGGGAGCTATTTTATTTTTGACAGAGAGAATAGAGAATATAGAGTAGTATTTGCCACCTGTGTAAGCTGCAGGCATTTATAATATAAATATATATATTTATATAATAATACATAATATTGTTTTATTTCTAAGGTAGGCTCTTGTGTCAGATAATCTAACTCAATGTTAGGGAATAGTTAAACATTTTTAAGATTTACAAAATCTCTGTTAGCCTTCATAGCCAGGGCTGAACCCGATATTACACCAAGCACTATAGCCAATATTAGCTGGCATTTTGCCAGTGGACATAAATACAGTATAGTAATACTCGCTTCACAAAATATAAGCAATAATATGTTCATCTCTCAAGCCCTCGCATCAATAGTCTGTCGATTTGAACAAAAATATCCCGCAGTGCTGAGGCATCTTGTGCTATTTTGGTTTAGCCAAGTAGGAGGGACAACTGCTCCAAGATGGCTCTTTAATATGTCTGCGCTTGTATCGTCTTGCTGAAAACCATGTGGAAGCAGTGATGTTTCCAATGTAATTACATTGGAAACATCACTGCTTCATGTTGTGTGTCGGTTTTCAAAATAAAATTGTGGTGAGCTGCTGCTTCGTGGGTTGTTGTTAGATAATGACCCAAAAATCAATTTTGGGACATTATTGAATTGTAGCATGTTGACTTTCCATACTTGATGTAGTCCAAAATGTTGGTAAAGTACTTAAGGTTGCGTATGAGAAGTTTTTAGATTTTAGCCCCAGATGCTATGGGCAGAACCTTTCTTTAGAAGTTCTACACCAGTAACCTCGTTCTATTCACTACTGGTCACCTCCAGAAGTGAGGAAGTGCCTGGTAAATATTAATTAATGTCCTAAATGTTAGACATAGCGTTTTTTAGGGCCCATCTAAGATTCTCTTGGTCTGAGGATCAATATGGTGAAAACTTAAGACTTTCTATTTGTGACATTTGAGCTCACAGTTATAAGCAAAAATATACACTTACTTGAAATGTATATTCATGATATATATGGTCTAGTCATTTTGTAGTTTTAAAAAGCTTGCCACCAAAACAAATCATTTTGTAGTTTTAAAAAGCTTGCTACCAAAACAAATTCACACATAAACATACTTCAGTTATGATTTATTTTTAAAAAGCATACATTTATATTAAAAACCCCCACAAATCTCTTAGCGGTTTCTTAGACAAAAACAGACAGTCACATGAAAGTAATCACTGGTAACAGTCTTACTTGATTGCAGCGTTTAAATGTTTATCTCTTTCAAAACTTTTGACAAAACAATTTGGTTTAACTTTGATAGTCAACATCAAAATAAAATGTGAAAAAAATGACAGGAAGTTTTCAAATAGTTTTTTCTTGGTGTGATGATTCAACATTGACCTTTTATAGGTTCGAGCAAGACTTCAGAGAATAAAAAAATAGGGTAAAAATGTTAATAACAAGGCATTTAGTTATTCAGCTTGCTTCTTTTCAGCACAGCACTTGCATATGAATTTCTGTTTGCTTTATAGCCTAGAATGTTGTTCAACTCTAGGCTCAGGCTTGATTTTGTCTGCATCTCTTTGCTAAAACAGAAACCAGAAGCTTATCTCTATTTTCAGTGAACTGTTTATTTCTTCCTTTCATTTTTAGACAAGTCTGGCAAAACCTAAGAAGGTTTCTCTCTGTCATTTGTTGTGGTAGGATCTTCAACAAAGATAGCCTCTGATGTTAATTGCTAGAGAAAAATACAGACTTTCATTATGTGATGTATGCTTTTATATGCTTTATGATAGGCAGATGCATAATTTAAAATATTATTGTACAATATAGTTGTAAAATGTGAGTAAAAAGAAATAGAACCATACAAAATTTTCAGACAGGAGGTAAAACCCACACCATTTTCCATGTTAAGTCTGTTCCTTTAAATTATTGCCAGTAATCTTCATTTAATATGATCCTGGAATTTCATGTAGATTATATGTGCAGTTAACAGGACATCTGGATATGACACAAGTCCAGGACGCCTCATCCTGGTAAAGTGCATTTTGTATCTTAGACAGAGGATGTTTCAGAGGCTGTTTCAGAGGTTGTTTCAAAGGCTGTTTCAGAGGCTGTAAGATACAAAACATGTCATTAATCTGCTCATTCTGAACAAAACTTAGTGAATATGGGATAGAAAAGGTCAGAAATACTTACATGTTGTAGAACATCTCTCCATATTGGATGTCACTAAATAATGGAAGAATGATAATTTGGGTACTGTTAAACATAAAAAATCTACTTGTCATTTGACTATGTAAATAACTATCAGATTTACCAAGATATTCTACTATGATTAGATGTCATAGTACAGTGTAACTTTAGAATTCCCTTTTATGAATAATATCACTTTTTAAGTGTCTTACCATTCCTTTTTTTGAAAGCGGTGGACGATAAAGCAACAACGATGATGACGATAACACATGCCATCGTAGCAATGACAGCGATGCTGGTTGTGGTTAACAGACCTGTTCAGGAAACATCATACTGGTTTCTTGGTTTTGGTTTTAACTTAAGTTTAGAAACATTTACAACTTTAATCTTAGAAAGAAAGCTGTCTATTAGTAAGGTTGAGCATCATCCATAGTGACATATTTAAACTTAAATAGCAAATAAATTACACTCATGACAGTCACATCTGAGTTTTAACTAAGGGGAAGATACGCCCTCATGCATCAAATGGCAAAAAAATAAAATTACCAAAAGAAGGACTACTTAGTATGTTACTATATATTTTTAGTCATTACTTAAATCTATTACCACTTTTAGTGTTTTTTATGTAACGGGGGTGGGGGGGAGCTCAAATAAAATATTTTCATTACCTTCATTGTCTGTTAGCCCATTTTTGGGATTGTTGCTTCTGATTGAATCTTGGTCCAGTTTGGTAATGACATAATTTTGCACACCAGAGAGTTCAACCACACATTCGTATCTCCCCCAGTCTTCAGGTGGGATTGACCGAACTTCCAGGTGGACACTCATCTGAAAGGACCCATCATCATTGGGAAGAAGATCTCCATGTTCTACCCCTTCATGAATCTCCTCTCCATCTTTCCTCCAGAACATAATGACTTTGTCAGGGAAGAAACCCGTTGAATGACAAGTGACTGGAGAGGAGGGAGACTTCTGGAGCAGAAACACTGAGGGAAGAACTAAAGGGATATTGCCACTATTACATTAGGTCATTTTGCATTATACTCAAGAAATGTCTGATAGACCAAAATGCATAAAATATGCATAAGTAGGCCCAGGTAAAATAAAAAGACACTGTATATCTAAAAGGCCAATTGATTTTACCTTTTCTGCTCAGATAAGATTTTCCATATCTCACAAATTCTTTCAACAATGGCAGGCACTCGTTTTGGAGTAAGATCTGTGCAGACCCATAAATGGCTTTGTCTGCATTCCACGCCTCTGTTATCACTTCCTCTTTCGGATTTGTCGCAATCCATGTCCCCATCGTTGGGTCCAATGTGATAAAGTCTTCTCCGTTGTTACCGTACCTTACGTCACCATGAGTATGATCAGTTTCTTCATCCCAGTCACAACCAATAATTTGCTGAATTATATAGTTGCCTGAGGAAAACAAGGAACATACCATGTTTTAAATATACAATGGTACCATCACAAATTCTACCTGATAATCAGAATGCCATTTTTTGTGTTTTTAAGATGTGTAATTTCTGAAGCAAAGATTTGCCTGATCTAAATCCAAATTATGATTAATCTAAAAAAATAAAAGAAAAAAATAGTTTTAGTTATAACGTACCTTCTGATTGGTTTGACCGCGCATTATAATTCTTAATCTGATTTCTGAGGATATGTTTGTAGTCCCAGCACACCTGGACAGTCGATTCCCAGTCCTTTGTGTTCTCTTTTATTAACTCTTTCAGCCAGTCTTGTTTGACATGCATTACATTTCCATCATAGTAAAATGCTACAAACCCCTGAAGTAGATACGTCATTGCAAACTCTGGGAAATAGGGAACTCCTGGATACAGGAAATGCTCAATCTCCAGGTAATATTTTTCTGTCAGAAGAACAAATTTTTTTCATTAGAATATGGATTCTACAGTATAAAATGTAGAATTGAATTTGCATGTGAAACATAAAAAGTTAAAAAATATATATTCTCTGCTCCCCTTTATATTGACAAAAACTACAGATGTCTTTAACTTTCACACTTATTTCAGAGTTGAGAAAGTAACCGACATGTTACCTTCGAACAGAAGCAGGTCTGTTCCACTTTTGGTTACAGAAAATTCTAAATTGTCAAAAATTGCTTCACCTGTTGAATTATTGAAATGTTCTTACCTCCAGATGCAGC
Organism: Girardinus metallicus; assembly: GCA_903067095.1. Classification (NCBI taxonomy): domain Eukaryota; kingdom Metazoa; phylum Chordata; class Actinopteri; order Cyprinodontiformes; family Poeciliidae; genus Girardinus; species Girardinus metallicus. The sequence continues at coordinate 26,084 of CAEGAE010038510.1, forward strand.
ATTCTGTAAAAGCAGCAACAAAGCTATCACCTTTATCATATTTGTACAGATGGTCTGAAAATGAGAAACTGAGCAGAAGAGTGCTTTAGCTGATATGTCCAAAATCATTTCCTGCTTTTCTTATCGTAACTAGAGAGTGGAGGTGTGTTCAAGTATGACCAACATCTTGATGGGTTAGTTTTGTGTTCCTTTTTAGTTTTTACAGCATTTATGACAAAATTGGACTATTGTGCTAATGTAAAACTTCTTATACTGTACGTTAAATCTGAATCAGATTTAGCCTTTAACATGTTTGTTAAAATGCTCTAAATCTGAAATGACTCATCACACAGAGATTGAACAAAAATGAAATAACTTCCTGGTGGGTTTTTCTTAAAAAACTAAACTAAGAAATTAAACAATGGTGAATGTAAAACCACATTAATACCTGAATGTTTGAATACCATTATATGGCAGTATATCATTACAAATTTGCATTAATCACTGAGCAAGAAATGCACCTACTTTAGGGAAATTCCCTGTGCATCAAGACCAGGAAGTACCAACACTTGCAAAGCAAGTAATTCTTGATTCAAGATTAAGTAATAAGAAAACAATTTATGCTTATCTTCTTTCTATTATTAGTATATTTCCTTCTGAAAAAGTGCCTTGCCTGATCTGTTTTTATTTGATTTATATTTAAAAGACATGAACATAGTATGAAAAGTTAAACTAATATTTCTCTAATCGCAGTAATTTAAATTGACAAAGACTTAATTTTGACTAAGTAAACAATTCAAATTTTATTCAGAGCCATAAAAAGTTTGATATTAGATTTTCTTCTTCTCCAATTCAATAATGCTAGGAAGGGTTTGCCTTATCAGTTTAACTCACTTTTAGGAAGACTACTATGAATAATTACTAAAATGGTTTTGAATATAAACCATAGATGTTTTGAAAATGAGATCTAAGTAGCAACTCAAAATCATCTTGACTAGCAACCTTTTACTCACTCTGTAGGAGCTTAAGAAGGGAAAGGGACTTCTTGTTTGAAGATGTTTCACTTCGCACCAACAAAAGAAGAAACCACTTCTAGTATGACTTTAGGGAAGCCACTACATTATTTTATCACCCAACTAAACGCCTACAACTTATTTCAATTCTGAGTTTTTACAAGTTCATGAAATCTCTCAGTTCACTTTTATCGATTTAAAATAGAGTCAGTTCAGAAACACTTGAAAAATGTGCCCTAAGATTGTCACTGTATAGGCCTACGCTTGGTGATGCCCTTCACTTTTTCCAAAGTTTTTTACAACACAACATATATAACACAACAATATGCAGCCTATACTAATAAAACCAGGACTGCAAATGGCTCAGAGAAAGGTTGCCATCCTCTTCCTGCTTATTGATAAATGGAGAAAAAAATTAACCATTAATGCATCATTTACATTCAGACAAAAACTAATCTGATGTGTTTCTATTTAGAAATGTATCTTTTATTTATTTATTTGCTTGTTTGTGAATACTATTAATGTGTATAGTCTGAGATGGCTGCCAGAGAGTTGGGATGAGGTGACGAAGATTTGCAATTTTTTATTTTTTTAAATAAGATTTTTTTTGGTAGGAACGGTATATAAATTTAATCAAATTGTACTGGTTGTGTGACCAGAGCTCTAACAAATCATGAGATTTTTAAGAAAGGTTCAAATACAATTAAAAATGTGAGTCAGTGTTGGACAAGATGGATGCACTCAGAGAAGATCTGGTTTGCTCTGGCTAAGAAGCATCTGTGTGCTATGCTATGGATAGGGGGAAGTGGAGTCCCAATGATCCTCTCTGCTGTCTTCACCACTTTTTTCAGAGACTTCTAGTCTGAGGCCTTGCAGCTCCCAGACCAGATGGAGATACTGCTGGTCAGCAGGCTCTCAGTGGTTCCTCTGTATAAGGTGGAGAGGATGGTAGGCAGGAGGGAAGCCCTTCTCATTCGTTTTAGTAAGTACAGGCGCTGCTCTGCCTTTTTCACTAGTGAAGAGATGTGACGTGTCCAGCCGAGGTTTTCTGTTATGTTGACCACCAGGAACTTAAGTCCTGCTGACGATCTCCACATAGAAATCTGCAAAACAGTACAAATTTATCAACAACTGCTATGTAACTTAGTAATTTGCGAAAGCCCCTATTTATCAGTGCCTGTTTTGCTTTGAATTGGGGTTGATGCAGTTGTCATGGCACTTTAAAATTGTACAGTGACAGAGGAAGTGCAGAAAGAGTTATCAAGCCAAAATGGTTTCCCTGACTGGGAAGGCTGTGGTCCCTGAAAAATTAAATATTTGGGTCTGTTTGCATCTTGAAATCATGACCTTTAGAGAGCACTGGAATGGTTCAGAGCCAAGTATGAATAAGCCATAATGTGGCCAGGATGTTGTAGAAATAGGTAGGATACTCCCTTCAGGTTCAGTGTCTCAGGTGGAGTTTAAGTATCTTGGCGTCTTGAAAGAGGACATGAAGTTAGATGGTGTAAGGGTAGATGAAGGAGAGGACAGAACTAAATGGAACAGATTATTTGCTGGGCAAACGCTGAAGGGAAAAGCCATAACAGAAGAACATTTGGTCAAAAGCATGTATATAATAGACAATTACTTTTAGGTACTTTACTTTTCAAGATAAATTAAGTATTGTTTTTCTGAAAAGTTTTGAGCATGTTTGAAAACAATGCTTCTCTTCCCTTTTTACTTCTGCTTTTATTACTTCTGTTTTGCTTTTAAAATTGAAAAATGGTAAACAACCTTTAGTAAAACTTACAAGGTTGTCAAAATTCTTCATTGAAGGATTTATTCATGTTGTTGTGTTTGAAATGTACAATGTTAGCTCATAAGTGAGGAAGAAAATTTATACCAAACACACAAAACACAAATACTGTTACCTTGTAATGTAAGTGGTACTGATTTCTGTTATTACTTTGAAATAATGTCATTATCATTATTTTTAAAGATGTGTTGTGGTTGAATCTGTATTTCAGAATCATGGATTTAAGCTGCATGTTCTCCCTGTGCATGGTGGGTTCTCTCCGGCTTCTTCCTACAGTCCAAAAGCATGACTGTCAGGTTAATTGGTCTCTCTAAATTCTCCCTTGGTGTGAATGTATGTTTGTCCTGTCTGTCTCTGTGTTGTCCTGCAACAGACTGGCTGCCTGTCCAGTCTGACCCCACTAGGGACAAGGGTGTACAGAAAATGGATGGATGGACTTAAGCTGTTATGAATTATTAAATCAAACCGACAAAAGATTTCAGTCAAGAACTGACTGACATTAAACCCGCCCAAGAGCAGATGGGCGGTCAGTTCAGCCTTTTTAGACTTAAATAATAAGTTCAACAACTGAAACTTCCCCTTAAAACTCCATTTACGCTTTAGCTTTCTAAACAAGATGAAGTGGTTAGTGATACTTGTCATGTTCAGCCATAGTTCATCTGCAGGTAAGAAAAGGCAAAACTTTGCATATGCATGTTTTTTCTTTCTTTTTTTCTCATTTCGAATCTCTGAGTTTTTAGCACCTTTTTAGACTATGATCATGCTAAAAATTATATTCCTCTATGTTTTCCCAACTTGCTGTGCAACTAATAGTAAGACTGGAAAGGAAAAAAAAGCAGAGAGCCGGCTCTCACTCAATGGGAATCAGTTCTTCTGGTTCACTGTACACAGTCTTTTGAGTTTTACCCATTACTACATACATTAGTTCGTATGTGCATTCATAGTATTCTAGCTCTTCCTCTTAATGTGTTGTACAAAGGTAAAAGGTTGTTCCTGTAGTCAGTGGCAGTCACTTCCTCAGTATCAGAGGAGAAGCCTTTGCTCTCCATAATGTCTGTATTTACTCATATATTCTCATGTGCATGTATGGCTGTATATATAGTTTACAGGATACATTTTTTCATTGTTTCCTACAGACCATTAGAGCTGATGTGTTAGGTTTTTAAATTAGATTAATTATGGTATTGTTTTGATTACTACCACATTATTTGTTACCCCTTTTTGTTCATATTCAACAAACCAGCTTTCAAATCAAATTGGGCCTCTTTCTGTACAACTGATGTCGACCTGTATGCTTGATTCGTCTTCATGTAACTGTGCTGAATATGAGCCTTTTTTTTTAAGCTTTTTATTAGTATTTATCTGACATACACAGAATATGCATATATAGTGAGATATATTTTTTAGTTGAGAATTTATGACAGTACATTATCCTCACACTTTGGCTGGAATTTTGTAATATTGTAACTGTTATTTTTTTTTATGTAAAAATCATCTGTTCTTTATCTGGTCGTGAAAAAAGTAAAGCTAACCTTAACCTATGTGTAAATCTGCTAAATTCATGTCATTATTCATTAAAGAAACATGAAGACAAAATGGAGAGGTACACAATAAACTAAATACTCTCCAGAACTCTGAAGAGGTATAAAGCGAATATACATATTAGCAAAGATTTTCACTGATGATATGTTTTTTATAATAACATATCTTTTTTTCATACAGAGACACACTTCCTGAAGATTTACTTCACTGGATCTTCTGGGATCACAAACGTCCCTGCATTTGAAATCGTTGGAAAGTTAGATGATATCGAAGGAGCCTACTGTGACAACAAAATAGTTGATGTAAAAATAGACTGGGTGAAGAAATTATTTAGTGATGATCCAAAACTATTTGAGTTTATAAAAAGTAGTTGTTTTATCACTAATCCTGCCTTCTTTACATATATAATCGCCGAGCTTATGAAGAACTTTAATCAAAGTGAAGGTACTGTATGTTTATTATTTAGTAGTTTATCTTATAGAGATAAATATTCTTAATTTTTAGCGATTTAAGATAAGAACAAATCAATTACTTGTTAAAATCATGTTTCTTGTTTTTTTTTTAATAATCAATTTGTTTTTCATTTTGTGGTGAAAATGTTCTGTAATTTTTAAAAATCTTCAATCAATGTACTTCCCACTTCAAGATAATATTTGTTTTCAACATTTCATTACTTCTACATTTTAATATTGTTTAAAAATCCACCACATTATTAGAGCTATGTTTAAACAATAAAAAAATATTTTTGTTCCAGGTATCCATACTTTCCAGAGGCTGTGAACTGAACATGGAAACTAAAGAGGTTACTGGCTTTATGAAGTACGGTTATGATGGAGAAGACTTTCTTGAATTTGATTTAAATGGACTGAAATGGATTGCTCTGAGAAAAGAGGCTCTTTTTCTCAAACAGCTTTGGGAAATGGATACACAAGATCTCATTTTTAACAGAGATCTCCTCATAAATCAATGCTCTGAGGTTCTTAATTACTCCTTGGTCGCTAAACACAGCTCTGTGTTTAGAACAGGTACAGTTCTGCAGCTGACTGAATGTACTTCCAGTACATCAACATTGAATCTGTCTCTGTCTTTCAAGAGTTATCTTTAAAATTACATTTTCAATAATATTTATGCTGTTGTACAACTTTTTCTTCTGCTTTTGAAGCCATTTTATTAAAAGTAGTGTCCTCATCTTTTCTAACAAACTTGCTCTGTATTGTCATAGAAACATAACTTAATCAACACAACCATGAACTCTGATTATATCATCCACTTACCACCTCTTCATCCCTTTCCTCTTCTGTTTTCCACCATCATGTTCAGATTACCCCTCGGTTTCTCTCCTTCAGAAGACTCCCTCCTCTCCAGTCAGGTGTCACGCTACAGGTTTCTACCCAAAGCGTTTCCTGTTGTTCTGGAGGAAGGATGGAGAGGAGATTCATGAGGGTGTGGACCATGGAGATATCCTCAACAATGAGGATAGTACATTCCAGTATTGTGTTGATCTGGATATTTCATCAATCCCATCTATGGACTGGGCGAGGTATGACTGTGTGTTTCAGTTTATTGGAAATGGGGACAGAATCCTGATCAAGCTGGACAAAGAAGTAATCAAGACCAACTGGGGTGAGGATAAATATTTATATCTCAGACAGAGACATTAGTATCTTACACTGTTGGATGTGTGTAATAACGCTGATGCACTGCTTAAATCAGAAAATCTGGAAAACAATAAATATTTTCTACACAGAAAAATTCATATCTGCTTTGCATAAACTTTTGGGGAGAATAAGTTTGAAAAACTGATATCAATTTACCACACTCTATGTACCACTTCTTAAAGAAAGATCCCAACATGTGACATTTTCAATTCCAATTTGTTTTTGTATAGCTCAATCATCTGAGATAAGAATTACCATTATTGCTGTAATTTCTGCTGTGATATCCATCATCATCATTGCTTTAGCATTTACTGCCTACAAGAAGAGAAATGGTAAGAGCATCTTAAAGCTGTACTAGTCCTCAAACTTAATCGAGTACAAACTGAAGAAGACAGCAAAAAATACTCTAAAGTTGAATGTAACATTAAATATAAAAACATAAAAATAGATATTTTCTCTTTTAAAGTTGTGTTATATGTTTGCATTTTGAAAGCCAAATTATCTGTTTGTTTCAGAAAGACCATTCACCCCTGGTAAGTCCTAGCATTTGTTGCTCTTTTTCTGACATTTATGTTTCACCAAATAATCTGTGCAGTAATTCTACGATTAGTAGATTAACAGCATGTCTTTGTTCTTCAGATTCTGAAAACATGTCTCTCTGAGAAACTGACTTGAGAATCAAGATGGAGAAATGCAGCATCCTACTCTGACTTTGGTCTCCTGATGGCATTGTGGGCATTTAAGCCTTTATGAAATCAAAAAGAATAAGTTATGCTTTATCAAAGTAGTACATGTCATCCATTTCATTTGTACAAGTAAAATCCCTCTAAAGATGAATTCATACATACATTGTCTTTTGGTCTTTTGAAAATGATTTTATGCTTTACTGTATTTATTACCTACATGTACTGCAAGCCACATTCTTTGGCAGCAGTTGATAAGGATGAGTAAAAAGCCTTGACGTAAATGTATATTTTTTGGAGAAGCATAAATAGATGCAAATAAAACAGCGTTTGTAACACAGTAAAGAATGGTATTATATATTTTAGATGAATGGACCAATAGGTTTGGCTATAGGAGCATAGTGGAGTGACACACAAAGGCAGTTGGATGAATTTAAAGAACAACTGGCTTTAGTGAAACAAACCATAAAATTGACAAACAGTTGTACAAGACACACAATTAAGAAAATAAAATTACATACAATAAAATACAAGAAATAATAATAATACTTGGCCAAGTGCTAATTCTCAGTTTAAATCTTTTGGGTGTACCCTGGTAATCTGAATTCTAAATCATAATGGACAACAGATTAATCAATTTCAGTTCCAATTCAAGTTCGACTCAACACCGTTCACATGAGGAGAATTTCCTACACAGCAGTTTGTTATAATAGCCCAAATAAAAACTTGTCCAAAGGGTAATGCCCAAGATTCCAGGATGAAACAATAAGTAAAAATGTCAGTCAGTGGTCTCACACATAACCAACTGTTATGCTGTTATACATTAAATTTTACCCAAAAGCGATAAAAGTTTACATTGGAATGATTAAATGTTTCAAATAAAGGCTATTATTCAACAAAAATGTGATAAACAGAGCAAAAACCGAAATGAAAGGCGCATAATATGCTAGCCGATCTAAATGCTACACGT
>CAEGAE010038516.1:0-42074 GCA_903067095.1 Girardinus metallicus
TTTTTTTTTTTTTGATAAAAGTAACATTCTGTACTCCTAAGCGACAGGAAGCCATCAGCCACATGAACAGTGTAATGTCTGTCTCTTTACCCACCATCAGAAGTCACTTCCAGTATGCCTCACTAGGACTTTCAATGCTAAAGCTCTTTCTGCTTTCAATTCTCATGTTAGCAGTGGAATTTTATTGGGCCCAGTTGTGCAAATGAGGATCAGAGCAGATCTGTGAGAAAGCCGGTTTATCTGTGGCTGTCTGAGATGTTGTCAGGAAGGATTTTATCTCATCTAGACTGAGCTGTGTTTAACCTGGGTGGCCCCCCGGCTCCTGAGAACAGTAGATCACAAACCGCGTTCATGGTTGGATGGGCACTTAGATTGTCACATGATCCCCTCCAGTCTGAAAATCAAACGAGGCTGAGCTTTATTAACGCTTGTCACTTTAAGCATAATATCTCTCCATTTAAAAAAAAATAAAAAATACAACATTTAAAAACTGTTTACATTTTCATTGTTTCTTTCTCTGTCTGTCCTTGTCACACATGAAGCCTTAATGTATAAAACGCCCTGCAAAAGTATTTTATACTCTTAACCTTTTCACATTTTGTTAAGTTACAAACACAAACTGCAGTTTAGCACACTACGTCACGTACCGGATAACTGTGAAGGAGAACCAAAAGGAAAGTGAATTTCAAAGATTTTAACAAATAAAAATCAAACAAGTGTTTGTGTATTAAGGGGTCCATATGATATGCCTATGATAATCTAAAAACAAACAAGTGCGACATATTTCCCTTAGAAGTCACGTGATTAGTATATAGAGTCCTCCTGTGTGTGATTTAATCTCAGAATAAATGCAGCTGCTCTGTGAAGTCCTCAGAGATTTGTTAAAGAGCATAAGTGAACAAAAAGCATGATGAAGACCAGCAGACAGGTCAGGGATAACGCTGTGGAGAAGTTTAAAGCTGGGTAGATTATAAAACAACATCGCAAGCTTTGAACAAAAGTAACTAAGCACTTAAGAGTATGGTACGACTAGGCCTGTCGCAATAAGCAATAAATCAATGAATCGCATGATAAATTAAAATTAATTAAATTTCCATTTACATGATTTATAATTTTTTTCTTCCTTTTTCTTTTTCTCTCACTCTCTTTCCCTTTTTTCTCCTTCTGCCAAAAGTAGTTTAATTGTTTAGTTATTTTGGACACTTAAAGAATATATTCCTTGAGAATATGTTCTTGTATTATTATGCCATTACCATTATGGGGCTTAAATAGTTTCAAGCAACAATATTATAGTCTGAGACTAGTAAACACATACATAGAGTTTTTTTTGCTTCTATCATGGGTAAGTGGAAATTAATCACCAGTTGGCAGGACAAAGTCCTGCATTTTTGTGGAGATGCAGGTTTTAAATTCCCATCCTAATGGTCTTAAAAATATCTTAAATTTGAGTTGGTGAAACCTACAGAAACTCCGACAGCGACGTTGAAGGATGAAGTCCATTCAGATCTCATTTTAGTGGTCAGTTGTCCAACACAATACATTGATATTTTTGGTTTTACTGTGACAAAATGTGAAAAGGTTTATAGAGTATGAACGTTTTTACAAATCACAGTAAGTGAGTATATTTTGTCTCTTATTTACACAGAATAAGAGACGTATAAAGACGTATAATAAATAAATGACTCCCCGACGTCTGCTTTTTATGTGGCGCATTCGCATGAGACAAGCGAAGCCTGAGATTTAGCTGAAATGTACAGAGATCCCCTGGATATGACGTTAACACACTGCGAGATTAACTTCAATTTTTACTGAAATTTTTACTTTACAAATTACTGACATTGTCGATTCGCTCGGGATTAACAACACAGACAATCATTCAATCAATCAGCCAATCAAATTTTATTTGTGTAGCACCTTTCAGCAGCAAGGCCTTTCAGAGTGCTTTACTTCATAAAAAACCCCAAAATACAAAGTCATATATTAGAACACACAGTCGACAACATTACATTATTATTGAATTATTATAAATAGTATCTGGTTGCTAGGTAAAACTAGAGATGCACCGATTCAATATTAATATCTCAATATTGAAATAAATTCTAGATCAGGTATCGTGACAATATGTCAGATCCATAAGGGCAGATCTATTCAGACTAGTTCTATGCTTTGTGCGACATCAGCGATTATTTTGGCCAAGATTGTGAAGCTGTTGGCGTGTTTAAGTGTGCTGTACTGGTGCAGAGTTATCAAATAAATTTGTAAGTCACTACATGTGTGTCTGTGTTAAAACAATAAAAAGAGAGCGAGAGAAACTTTTTAATTCAACTGAGCACTGTTTTTCCGTTTTGGATCGTATCGACCGATACTAAATCAAAGATATTTTTATCGGTATTGGAAGTGAAACGAGTGGATCGGTGCATCCCTTGAAAAAATGAATCCCATAAGAATAGAAACACTTCCACTTGTGGAGAAGTATTGCTATTCTTACAATCTTAGTTTCAACTAAATCGATGAAAACATAAGAGCATATTTAGATGTCCTATAATTATTTAATAAAGCATGCGCCACATGATCTCGCCTGCGGTTGATCTTTAATGAGGGACATTTACTTGTCGGTTTTGCTGCTTAGAGATGGTGTGTGTTTTCCCCGCCCTGTGTTGGAATGTCGTCGTCCAGCCAGAGAGGGAGAAGAAGAAAAAAACACAGCAAATAAAATTTCTGTTTAAGGAGCTGAGTGATGTTACCCCTGTGCATCCCCCAAGGGGGCGTGTGCTCTCTTGAACCGGTGATTAATGGCCCCACCACCCACTTTCCTACACTCCAAAAGAGGGGCGTGGTTCAGTGATTGGCACGCCAGCAACTTAGGGAGCATCCGTGGCAGCCTGCCAGTCACCAAGCCACGACTGTTATTATCAAGTCTGCTGTGATTAAAAGCTGCGGTGGGCGAACCCGACCTCACCTTATCCCCCTTCGTCTTCCACTCGTGAAAAGGTGTGCCCCTTTTTTTTTTTTTTTATCTCTCTCTCTCTCTCCACTCTTATGCCGCTCAAACAGCCCTGGGGGGAAACTATTTGTGTTGTAGGGTTTGTGTTTAATCTGAAATTCCTTTTTATTCTGGATTTTCTTTTCTATAGCTTCAGGGCAAGAATTTACCACAGCACCTGCCTCTCCTGCAGAGGTCTCCACTCCCATCTATCAGTGCTTCTCCAGGTAGAGGTGGGGGTCGGAACAGAGAAGGTGTCGGTGGGGGGGGGGGGGGGGAGAAGATTGAATAACATGAGGAATGTAGCAGGAATAGGAATGGAGAGAGGCTCTGTCCCGGCCCAAGCAGCTGATTTAACCGGGAGATAAAGCTCTGATCAGCTGTGTGTGGAAGATGCAGCGGCTAAGCTGACAGAATGAGGTCCTCTCCTGTCACAGGTCAGAGTTTAAATGGCTTCACTGCAGAGTAGCTCAATCGACACACGGCGTCCCGGAGATCTAATTACATGTTTGTGTTGCGATTTGTGCTGTTTGGCCACACCTCTGCCGCGCCGCCTCCCCCCCTCGCTCTGAGCCGGAGCGCAGGAACGTTTCCTTCGCCGTTTATTAAACTGAACAAAGCGCAGCAGTATAAACTAATGGTGAAAGCTATTGATACGTTGCTATTCACTCTTCCTTAGACGTTTGAGTTCTTTTTCCTACATTTTAACTGGGAAAAGAGAAATGAGGTCACCCGCCTTAGTTCTGATATCTTGAAAGCATCGTGGAGCACAGCTTGACGTTTAACCTGGATTAGAAACAGAACATGATGGAGAGTTTTAATGCTCCGCCAGTTTGCCTCCGGCGTGTGAAGAGGTGTTTTTAAGGCGCAGCTGTTTGTCATAAGAGCTACTCACGGTCCAACAGAACAGTCCTGTCACTTATTTTCTAAACTGTACTTTTTTAAAATGTGAAGAAAGAAACCGGAGGATATTTAAAGGCTCATGTACATATTGTTTTATAAATCTGTATCCAGCAAGCGTTCCTTCTGCATTTGTTCAGATTTAGTATATTACTAAATTCAAAACATTTATGATTCAAAGGTAATTTTCCTAACATTAATTACAAATATAGCAAAGTTCATACTTTTGGTTGATCTTTTTTAGTGCTGCAATTAACAATTATTTGACTAATTAATTATTCTGACGATGAATGGTATAAAAACACTTTCTGCAGAGGTTTCATTTTACCACTTGAGCCTGTTTTTATACATTATTAGAAATACATCAAGAGGTGCAAATAAACAATCAAATTATTTTTTTGAATAGTACGATAAACATTTTGTTCAAAATGCAGAAACAGAGTATTCCTTTAGTGAACGCTGGATCATTTTGTAGAAAAGAATGAATGTTTGCTACCTATCCTAACCTCAACATGTGTGGGGCTGATCTGTTTATCTTTTGGATTAACCAGTTAATAATTGGACAGAAAAATGCTTGATACATTGATTATTATTTTTTATTTATTTTTTTTACAGAATTTGAACCAAGTGAAGCTAAAACTACCACTTGAAGTTTTGGGTAGAACATATTTTCAGACAAAGAAGGTTTTACTTATCTTTTTTTGAGTGTTTATACTCCAGTTAAAAATATATTGTTTATTAAATTAGTTGACAATTATTTCAGTCGTCGATTCATCACGATGAGTACAATTAATTGGTTTAATCGGTTCAGCCATTATCTCTTCATAGACCCAAAGACAAGTCTTCATTTTCTACGTGTTTTTCAGGATTTGACTTGCCAGTCATCAGAGGGAATTGTATAGCATCTCTGGTTTGACTCCACTCTTCTCTCTTCTGTTTATTTTTGTATTTTTGTTTTGTAGAGTCGTTAGATAGCAGACTAATTTGTGAGGTTTATGGTCAATTTGTCCGGTTTTTAAGGGATTTACAGTAACAGTCCTCTTTGTCACAGAGGTCAAACAAATGCAGATTTTGCTCTCTGATAAACCAAACTGTGTTTTAGTTTTGGCCAGCAGATTACAGGGAAACCGCTGCTCTAACGTAGATTTAAATGGAAGAGCTGATTTGGAGGTTCGCCACCCAAGTGATACTCCACTGAGCGCTTGCGTCTGTCAGTCGGGATGAGAGCTTGCTGTGTGTTTAGGTCAGGTGTCTGTGCCTACCCAGACACTGCAGCTTGACACCTGATACTAAACTAATCTGGCCGACTTTAGGAACAGGCTCTTAAAGAGGAAAAAACCTTTAGAAAAGCCTCTTTTGTCTGAGCCCCTGGATTTGCTGATTCCCCTGCAGATCCTATATAGCCATACATCCTTTCACACTGTTGCATTTCATTTTGCTGTTTATTACACATAAAAAAATATATATATATATATATATATATATATGTGTGATCTAATTCAAAGCTTAAGGTAAGGTTGAATGATGGCTTGTCTTGTGGTACATTACGCAGAACTAAGCACCTCATAGATTAAATCAGACAGCTAAAGGTCCAGCAGCATGAATGAAGCCACTGTTTTCTACAACAAACAACAGATACTCTAACTGCATTTTACAAGTCTGTGTTGTTTCAGCTTAATTAGAAGTTTGTTTAGCTAAGCTAGTTGTCTCCCTCCAAAGCGTCGGCTCGGTCCTCTGGATTGAGCTCTTTCAAGTGTTGATTTTTCCCTTTTGTATCAGGTTGACCTGCAGGCCTGTAGCCTCTGGCTCTGAACAGGGTGTGGTTGCTTAATAGGAGACGCTAAATTCACATCATAGGTCTGCTTAAGTTTTCAGATAGCTTCAAATCACTCAGCCCACATGAGCAGAGCGTCTGCCCCGCTGGCTGTGCAGCAATGCGTGTGATTTGTGTCCCACTGACCGCTCTGCTCTCTAGGTGCTGTGTGACTCCACTGCTCAATCTGCAGCTTAAACTTTTAAATGCTGAACGTACCAGTCTGCAGATTTTTACTGTTTCTTTACTGAAATCTCATTTTTAGCATAAAAGAAAATCTCTGTTTAAAAAAAAAATGCTTTAGAGTTTAACTGAGCACCAAAATATTTGCCACATTCAAATCCTGAAAAAAGTGAAAGCTTCTGCACATTTCCGTAATGATCAGGAACTTTCATTTACATAGCTTTACCAACAGTGAGCAGTTTTTTCCCCCCAAAGGAATATCTGATTCAAAACATGGCACAAAAGGTACCTTCAACTCTCACTTCCTCTGATTTATTTAAATGTTAGAGTTAGCATATGTGACTAGCTGAAGCTAGCTAGCTTCTTCTCTATGTTTCTGAGTAGTTGCTGTAAACTTTGCTTTTCCAATCAACCCTGTGCTGACAAAACGAACAGACCCTTTGATTTCTTTCTGCATTTTTATGTTTCAGCTACAAACTGTGATGTATTTTGTTCCGATTTTATTCAATAGTCCAACACAATATTGAGCATAATTTTTTACTTGCTAAAAATTTGTAAACCAATGTAAGCATGTCGCAATAATCAATGAATTGCACAAAAAACTGAAATGAGCTTGTTCATTTCTATTCTGATTAATATTTTTGAAATTTTATTAGAGAGAGTTCATAATCCATTTTACTTATGGTTTCATTTTGTTTTTGTTTTTTTTCTCTGCATATTTAAAATATCTTCCAGATTCAATGTTCTTTACAAAATAAAACTTTATTGGTCGTTGAGTTGCATTGTTATGCCATTATCAATATATATCACTTAAAAATGGTCTCAAACAATAATATTATTGTTTCCTGGGACAATTTGTCATCCAACAAAATTTGTTGTGACGGCGAGTCTGAGCACATTTGTTCTCTTCCTTCCACTTCTCAGTTATGCACTAATCTTTGTTAATCTGTCACTGACATCTGTGTAGCATTACAAAAGTAGAAACGTTGAAGGAGCGTGAAAATGAAAATGAAAGAAGTCAATTCCTCCCAATGACGAGCGTTTGATTGCCAAAGATTCTAGAGAGCTGCAGTCCTGCTGTCATCGCCATTACAGCACCTGAGAAACAATGCATGTTTCCAAAACAGATCTGCTGCGATCATCTCTGGTAGATACAAGCAATGTACAGGAGCCACATTGTTTTCCCAAAGAGCCTCCCAACCCCTCTACTGATTACAGGATGGAGAGGAGAACAATTCAAATGCAAACTTTACTCTCTTCCAGTCTACAGCTGACACTCTGCAGCCTGCTGTGTTTCACCCTCATGTTTACATGTTCTCCCTCATTCAAACGTATTTTGTTGCTATGCTTTAATGCAATTCAGTATTTAATTCCCCGAGGGAAATTAAACAATAGATGTCTAACATCCACAGTAATAAATCTCTTTAATGGAATTTAGATTTACGTAAGTCTAGAATTATTTTTTTATAGATATTTTTTAGGTTAAACATATTTAATCTGCATAAGCATCAAGAAAAATCCCAAATGAAGTTAATTTGCAGCAGCTGACATTACTTCTGCTGGATCTGAAGTTACAAAATCGAAATAATTTCCTCCCTCCCCTTACAACGTTTACCTCCGAGCAGCTCCACCGAGGTAGACTCAGAAGGCTCTTCTTCTGGGGATGGGTGTGGAGTCTGGAGTCAGGTATTGGACAGGTAGCTGCAAACCCCTCCCCTCTCCTCCAGAACTTATAAACCAACTACCCGTAGATCCCTGAAGAAGCTCCCGCTAGTCTACTTTGCATCCGTAGTGCACATCCACTCCTTTCAGAGAGAGAAGGAGAGATTTGTGAAACCCTGGAGCCAGTGGAGCAAACAGCAGCAGCTCTGCTCAACCTCAGCGCCAACATGTTGTACCTGGAGACAGCGACCACCAACTCCTACAACGAGGTAAGACCAGTCAGTCAACCCGCGGGTCCAGCTCCAGATGTTGGACCCCAGCATCGTTGAAAACACGTCAAGAGTGTAGGCCTTCTCCTGTTTTATTTTAGTTTGACTTATTAAATCCTTAAAAATCCTTTTTGGTTCTTGTTGACTGAACCAAAACATGACAAATGAACTAATGACTTAAAATCTGGAAACAATGCCAAAAAAACTATTCACCATTAAGTTTTTTTTTGCCCCCTAAGAGGTTTTATTTTTATATGCCAGTGTATGTTTGTGTGGATCTTTGTGCGAAAAGGCAGAGCAGAGGAATGTAAACACCTGAAAACCTGCTTGAATCCTTCGCTCTTGTGAAATGGCTGCTGTCTGGCTGGGCACGGCCTCAGTCAGGGGACGTGATTTGCTTTGTGTCGGGTTGTTGTTAGGCGGGCATTTTACATGGTGCAAAAAGCTGTTTGTCATACCGTTGGATGGTTTTATGGGCAGACATTTGTCTGCAGACGGTGGTTATTGAAATGGAAACATGGCAGAAATAAATGAGAGCAATCATGAAGATAGTGAGGTTTTATTGGCTTCTTGTACATTTTACAAAATGTCAGTGTTACAAAATCACTATTTATTAGAACTTTAAAAAAGCTTTTAAGTGAAATGGGAATAATATTGTCACCTTCCTAAAAATAATGGCCCAAGTAATGTTTTTTAAAGCATTTTAGGAAGGTGACGATGTGTAAAGATGGACATTTATGGAGCAGTTTGAAAATAAAACTCTTCCTTTTTTCCCCCTTACAGAATAAACATAAGACATGAAAATTGTTAGTGCACAAAACATTCTAGAAGACCAAAATGTCTTGGGCGAAAATAAATGTAGCTCTTTTTCTGCTAGTTTGACATTATAGACATTATAAGATGTTGTTTAAAATCACTCGTGTTTAATCATTATGTTCGCTACCAAACAAGATAAAACCAGAAAAAACGGCTTAAGTTTCCCATCATCACCGCTTTAGTCTAAAACTGTGCCGATTTTCTTTCACCAGCCCAATCCTCCGTCCAGTGCAGATGTTGACTGGTTGATAGATTCTCAGATTGCAGGTTGCAGATAGCAGGTGTGTCACGTCCCTGTCTTTTAAGTTGTAGAGTGGTGGTGGGACGTGAAGGGGGCCGGGAGGGGGGGCTTCTTTAAGTGGTGTCCAGCTCAATACCTGCAGCATACGGGGTATCGGGTTGCCTCCGTCTCCAGTCTCCAGGGAGCCGCTGCGGTCATTAGAATAGGGCTGGCCAGGCGTTGCTGTTTGGTCCAGGCTCCTAATTGCTTTAATGGTATGTTGATGTAGATACAATCACCTGCTCTGCCCACCCCAGCAGGTATGAGGTGCAGATAGACCTGCACCCAAGCCCCCACTTCAGCGCCCCCAGCCCCCACCCAGCCGCTGTTGAGCCTTTAATGCTTCCCACCCCTGTGGTCACTCATCACAGTCCCCCAGATGCTCTTAGACCCCGGCCCAGGGAGCGTGGAGGGTCACCAGAGAGGCTGGAATGGGAGTTATTCCCCCCTCAGGCCAGGTCTGCTCTGGCTCCTGTTGTCTCTCAGGCCACCAGTCTGTTGTATAATCACTGCTGGACCAATAAATGCAGCAAGAGCAGCACTTGTTGAAGTTTAGCCAGAAATATTGGAGTTTTGACCTGTAATGGACCAACCATCCCTATTCAGCTCTGGCCAGTTTGAGTGCAATTTAGTTTATTTATGTAGCTCATACTGAGCATGCATGACAATTCACAGCATTTCAACCCATTCCATTTGATTCTAGTTATCAAACAGTATATCTTTCTTAGTTAGAAACTTTTTTAAACCACTTGGAATAACTATTTAAGGAACCCCAGCAGGTTGCATAGAGTCCACGGCTTGCAGCATTCACTCCTCCTGGACTAGCACAATGCTTGAGTTGTTAGAGCAACACCTCATATGCGTGTTGCAATGACAGTGGAGAGGAAAAACTCCCCTTTAACAGGAAGAAACCTCCAGCAGAACCTGGCTCAGTACGAGCCACAGCCAACAGATCTGATTTTAGTTTGGTAAAGTTACATTTTCTTGTGTATTTAAATCCGATTAGATTTTTTTTTCTTCATTAAACTCATCAAAACTAACAGCTTTCACCTTTTGGAAACGTACGCACGTTAAAAACAACTTTGATTCAACTTTGAATTTTGTCTAATTTTGTAATTAGGTAAAATTAGTTTCTTATCCTGCTCTGATGAGGAAGCCATCAGAGCAGGATAAAGTCAAGCCTTTGGTTGTTTTTTTTTTTGTTTTTTTGCTTGGTTCAAAATGTATTTCTATCAAAGGACGTCTTTATTGTCAACACGTTTTCTGCTTTACATGTACGAATTGAGGTAAAACAGAGTTTACATTAGTCAGTTTATATGTGTGCAAGTGTTGAATTGGAAAACCCTGGTTGGTGCATCTCTTGCTTTTCCAAAAAAGCCATGGATACTTTAATAGCATCTGTCATTGGCTTATCAATAAATACGCAGCAGGATGGAGCAGAGGGTAATTTAATGTGTTAGTATGCCATACCAAATGGGAATGTGTTGGCCCTATCAGTACCGTCTAATTTAGTGCTGCCAAGTGTATTCCAGGTATTCCTGATATGTGTTGTGCATAAGTTGGATTCCAACATTGCAGCGAACAGGCAATCGCTGTAAAGGTCAGCGCTCTTTCTTTTTTCCCCTCCTGCCATCCTGAAGCGGTTCCTCTCAGTCAGTGTTCATCACAGACGCAGAAACAGACCTGAAACAGTCAGCCGAACCCTTCAGCAGCTTTATTAAAGGCCTGTGAGGATGTCAGGACTGCTGATTTACTCCCAACATCCCAGCGGCCCAAGCACACTGTCGGCCATAAACGGGAGGAATTTTTAAGAGCTGCTAAAGTGGTTATTAACCAGTTACTGTATTATAGCGGAATGAGATCTCATTAAAGGAAGCAAAGAGAGGCAAAAAAGTGCTTTGCACAAGCCCTTTTTCTTTCGAATCCCCCACTTCCAGCCAATTAAACAGGAAAACTCGATGAGCTCAGGTGAGACTGCTAACTACCCAATTATGGGTTTGTCTGCCGATTCTCATCTTTGATCCTAATATTCAGTTGGGCCATGACGAGGATTGTTTGGGAGCGTTCCAGACGCTCCGCTTTCTGTTTTTTAGCTTTTATCTGGTCTCAGCTTTATTTCCCCCCTCTTCTTATCTTTCTTTAGAATAATCAGGATTGATAATTGGTGCCTGTCACATCCCCCATGGTCGGCCCTCCTGCATCAGGTGCTACGGGTGGCTGTGTCATCTCACTGCCTGAGCGCCTCGGTGGGAGTTGCACCACAGTTCAAAGGGATCGCTCTGATATCATCGTCAGTCACTCTCGCATACGGGAAAACGCCGCCCAAACAAGAAACTCAGCCAATCAGGGACCGCCCTTTCTTTTTTTTAAAATTGCATTTATGCAGAAAAGGTCGGTGCACTAATAACGTATCTAGATTTGAAACGAAACTGTTCGATCATATCTTTTTCTCCTGCTTTCGGATCACAGGGACTCTGCAGCCCATTGAGTTGAAGCCCTCCTAATGCGTATGTGTGATTAGTCCTTTGTGAGAGACGGTGTGTGTGTGTGTGTTTGAAAAAGCTGGAGGATCTCCAACAGAAGATTTTCTTTCAGTCTGAGTTTCTGTCCTCCATTCACTAAACACTCGTCTCCTAACACCTGCATGACCTAATTGTCCTGCAGAAAAGCTTCCCATGAGCTCTGTTGCCATAGTTTCCGGAGGGGGTGAGGTGAAGGCTAAGTGACCCTCATCCAAACAGCGAGACTCTGTTGCTCAAACACATCCAGGTTTACTCAGATGACCTCTTTCAGGTGTGTCAGTCTGACTCTTTCCTTCATCTCTGCCTGAATCACAGCGCATGAGTAATGAACACGGCTCATCGATTTCTAAATCCCCTCCTTGGCTATCCGTTGTATAAACCACGTCCTCTCTCTCTCTCTGGCTCTCTCTGTGTTTTGCTCGTCACCTGGCACAACACTAACACCTGGCAACGTGGTGGGTGTGAGGCGGACAGCTGTGGTCAGCTTGAAATAAACGAGAGGCCCCACCGAGAGATTAATGGCCCTCCGACGAACGAGACACGGCACCTCGTCCAGGAATGTGCCATTTATTTACGGAAAGGAATGGGGCGAATGGCCTGGCTCTGACCCAGGCGTACTCTCCATCCTGTCCGAAGGCTGACATTTGAATTCCTCCTGTCGAGAGAGTTCGACCGATGGAGAGGAGATAATTCAATAGATTATTTAGATTTATTTTATTTTATTATTTTAAACAAATATATGATAAATGTGGCTAGTCATATTCTGTTGATTTTTTTGTAGGGTTTTAATAAAGTTCATACTTGTAATTTTTTTCTCCCCAATTTTCTGTTTATTCTAATTCACTCCACTTCAGTGTCAGCTCTGTTTATATTGTAAGGAACAACAGGGTTTCCCCGATAAAACCTGCTACCTGGTGGTAGGAGCGCTAAGGCGGTCCACTGTGTTTTTGTGACAAAAATATTTAAAAGGTTACAAAAATTCAAAGGTAAAGGATCAGGCACCATGAGCAGGAAATAATGCCATGTGAGGCCAACGGGCAGGAGCAGGGACGACCCAGTTGGTGCAGACACCCAGCTCATTGAGTCAACTATAAACCTAGCTCAATCTGTCTTTACTGTTACTGTTAATGCCGTGGAAAAAACTATTTCAGATGAACGACACTCAGCCTGGTGGCCCGCCAGGCTTTGATAATACACCGGTTCTTCCCTTTTTAGTCGTGAAATGAACAAGACAAACAAAAATCCATTGTAGTTTCTGACTACATTCCTTTGTTTTGTTCTTCCTGCCCATCATTCTGCTCATTTCCTCTTTAGTCGCAGTACACGAACCTGGGGCTCCTGAACAGCATGGAGCAGAACAACGGTTCGACCTCCACCAGCCCCTACAACAACGAGCACGCTCCAAACAGCGTGACCGCCCCGTCGCCCTACGCCCAGCCCAGCTCCACCTTCGACGCCCTGTCCCCGTCACCGGCCATCCCGTCCAACACAGACTACGCCGGGCCGCACACCTTCGACGTGTCCTTCCAGCAGTCCAGCACGGCCAAGTCTGCCACCTGGACGGTAAGAGTCCCATCCATCCATCTCTTGTTTTTGCTTTCTCTGTAGAGACCTCGCTCTGTTCTTCTGAAGGTCTCTGCTTGCATCGCCAGGGTTTGATAAAGTTAAAAATTTTCCATCATAATCAACAGTAGGCTTGTATCGATAGCATATTCTGCTGGACGATAAATCATCCCAGTAATTATTGCAATAAATGATAATGTTGTTTTGAGACCATTTTCAAGTAATATATTTTCACCTTCCTAAAGTAAACTTTTTGTCAAAAGGTTTTTGTTTTTTTTTGCATAAATCATCTTTTGGCAATAAATAACTTGGAAGGTGACGATACTGATAACGATGTAAGTTCACCTTCTCAATGACTAACATTTAATTTTGTACAAAACTCTTTATACTGGAACTGGAAGGCGTTTTAAAAATCCAAAATAAAACACAATAACCAAAAACGATTTTAAAAAAGCAGCAATAAAGCCCACACACATCCGAAACCATAAATACAATCAGTTCAGTTTGAGGCAAATCCAGGTAAGTTACTGATAACTGCAGCAACCAAACTAACATTTGAGCTTTTTTCATTCTTTACCTTTCCTAAAATCTTCTTTAACAACTGTATTTCTTAACACATCCTTCAGTTTTGTAAGCTTTCAGTATCAGATGCAAAAGGAACTAAAGCTCTAATGTTTAAGCTGTCATCATATGAAGCAGTTTTTCAGGTTAGAGGTCAAAGGAACTCTCTTTTTACGTTTGTACTCCTTATCTGACTCCCGATGCTCTAGGCAGATTCAGGTGTACGTTAAAAGTCCTGAATTGCACAATTACATTTGGCAAGGAAGGAATGTCACTTTAGATGTATGGCTTCAAATCACGTCTGAACCTCAGGCACTTCTAGTTAACTCGCTGACAGGAAGGGAGGGGGGAAGCATCACTCACCACAGACAGCGTCACCACCCAAAACATTTACAGCTCTGTCCTCAAAAGTAAAACTTTCAAGTTAAAATCAGTTAACTTCAAAGGAAAACGAGCTTTTCTCCAATTTTGTATGCTATTTATTTTTAGTTCAAGTTGGCAGACTTGCCTTTTTTAAGTCTTGGAGCTCTTCCAGAAGTTTTTGTTTGTCTTTTTTTGCTTCTCACCGTATCGTTCAAACAGAGCAGTGGGACCTAACTCAAGGAATGAATCATTGTTGTGCCTACATATACAAGATATTTGAAATAAGACGTTTCTTTAGCAGGATCCTTTTGAAATGACCTGAATGATAGTCGTGGTTGTAAGAAATAGGATTTAGGACTTGAGAGCCAAAGCGTCTTTTTGTAGATTTTCAGCTAAAAACTGATTTCAGAAAATCAGTGTGTCCTAAACTACTTCTCTCTACAAACAGAGAAAGGAGAGAAAATATGTTTTGTGTCAAACTCTGAACAAAAAGCCCTAAAGATATAGTTTAAATTGCAGTTTGCTCTCATGTGTTGACTCTCCTCTGGTGGGTTTGGGGGAATCTTTTATGCTTGAGTGAGTCTCAGTTCAGTGACTACGTTGTTCTTGAGAAGTTTCCATTTTTTGTTTTTTATTCTTGTATCAAACATATAAAGAAAACCCTGAATTTCTTTCCTGCACCAGTTTGCATCTAGAGGTTATCCTTTGTCTTTGATCTGCTTCACCGTTCAGCGTTTACCTTTTCTATTGTTGTGGCTTCTGAGTCATCAGTGAGACTCGCTGGTGTTTTGGCTTCTAAGCCATCTTAGAATTGAATCACAGATTCAAACTCTTTTTTAAAGAATCTGTGTTAAATATTTTGTCCACATTAAAACCTTTACTTATATTTCTTGACTGCTGGTTATTTCCATTTTCCGTCATTCTTCTGAACCTGGCAAACATTTTTGCCCCTTTTTTTCCCACATTGCAGTCGTTCGTACTGCTTTGCTCGTCTTGTTTAAGAGTGAAACATACTGATATAAATTTTAAGTAAGTATATATTAAGGATACTTATTTCAACACCGATACAGATGTCTGAGGTTTAGTATTGCAGATACAGAGAAAAACAGATATAAATGTACTGAATCACAAATTTACTTGATAACTCTGCACAGTACAGCACATTTAAATAAACCAAGTGCTTCACTAGCTTGATCGAACAGAAACAACACGACTTTAATTTGTTCAGTGTGTGCAGCTCAGAGTACATCAACCAATGTAAAATAATAAGGAAACTGAAACTGAATATGTTGACTACCTTGATCAAACATGTAAAAATAAACTGCAGTTAGGAATCCTAAATATAATGTAAAATAAATCATATAGAATGATGTCGCTCAAAGCACAGAATTAGACTGAATAGATCTGTCTTTATGGATTGGGTGTACTATTACTGATGCCCAATCTAGAATGTTTTCTGTATCTGGACCGATACAGATATTAATATCAGATCTGTCCAGAAAGCTGCAGGTCGGTTCATCTTTGTTCCTTCCTCTTTCCATTTGGACTGTTAAACTAGTTTGCACCGATGTACTAATGTGTATCAGTTTATTTCTTTTAGTAATTTTTTTGTGTAGCTATGAAAATAATCATATTAATTCTTAAATCTCATGTGTATTCTAATTTAATTGTATATTGTGCTATGAAGACTTCATATTACATCCTGTTTCCATTCATTGTGGTTCTGATCCCAACAACAACATCTGAACCAACTCATTACGACTAAACTAACATAACAGGTGACCTCAGTTCACCCTAAAGTTGAGCAAAGTTCATCTGGGTTGACAAAAGTCGTAAACAAGCGGAATCGTTGCTCCAGGTGCGGCGATGCCCCATGCAGCTAGATGTCACCGTGTGACAGTGAAGCCACACAACCAGCTGCTCCTGCTCTGGTTGTGTGTGTGACAGGTCTGAGGGACAGCTGTTGCATCAGCGCTCCACCTGTTTGCTTGTTTACGCGTCAGCTCCGGTCAGACAGATGGTGCAACGATGCTCCCTAGCGGACGCCTGTAAAGATCGTGGTTTGGGGCAATGTATCGGGACGGGACAGCGGCGTTGAGAGTCAGGATGTGAAATCCTCTGCGGTTGCATCACGGACCTTCTGAGACACATGTGGATGATTACATAAGGAGTCCTGAATCATCAGCCATGATTTTCAAACCTCAGCTCCTTCTGCGCCGATTTCAACCTATTCTGCCTCCTGTATAAACCCCAGGGAGTGTTCTCCTTACTCACCCGCCACGCCAACTGTGAGATTGCTGTAGTCACCTAATTCCCACACCGCCTCATTCATCCCTCTCATTTTCACAGCCCCAAAAACAAAAGTGTTTGTCTTCAGTAGAACCATGAGGTGGTTCACAAGAGGCACGCCCCAGAAGCCTGCTTTACTACACATCCCATCACTGACTTCACGCGGGGAAACAGCTGGAGTCCCAGAGTCACAACACATGATGATGCAAGACCGGTTGGGTCGGTCTGAATGTTGTTAGACTCCAACAAACACCTTGACCTACTACTTACTGATCTGCATATGAATATCGTTTAAAAGTTCTTGGGTTTTTTTTTGTTTTTTTACACAAAAACCATCTGTACTCTTAAAGCATTTCTTGTTTCAAGTTTGGTTGAGTCTTTGGGATTGTACCAAATACAAAGTAACTTAAAATGGGCTCAAAAATTCGTAAACGAAAGCTGCAAAACTTTGCTGCGTTACTGTGCACATCCTTAAAGAGAATACCTTGTTGAAGCCTTTCTTCATCTTGCAAGAAAGTTGTTTATGTTTGCGTTCTTTTAGCTAAAGTCACAGTTTACATTTATGCAAATGTTTACAACAATCTCCTTATACAGATGTATCAATCAGGAGTTGGTCCCAAAACCTTGTTGCAGAATGTAGTTCAGTAAGGCGTGCTCCGACACAAGAACTCCACGCCCACAGTGAAGCACGGTGGTGGCACCGCCATGCTCTGGGCTTTGTGTTTTTTGTTTAGCCTCCATTTAAATACGTAAATTGATTGAGAAATAATTCACAGCAGAAGACAGAAAAATGTCAACGGAGAAAAGAAAATGAATGAATAACAAAAATACAACCATGTTCATACTGACTAATACACAAAAGTCAACAGTTTTTAATAACAGTCACATTGATCATGAGCTCATTTTTACTGAACTGATTAAGGTTGATACTGATACTTTTAGTGTTTTTTTTTTTTTTGTAAATTGTTTCAATCATTGTTCTTGCTCTCCTCTGGTCGGAACAGGAGTGAATGAAGTTATGAATGGTTCCACATTCCTGTCTGGTTTTGCTCACAACCCTTTAGGTGTCTGCTGGAAAGCTGACGATAAATATGGCTTTTTATAAACAGAAAAACATGCATCCAAATGACCGGCTCAGGGCTTCATTAGAGGTAACCCAAGTTCGGAGCTAAATCTGAGAGAAAATGATCAGAACCTGCAGGGAAATTCATGCTCAGTTTCTGCATGTAGAGTAGACAAGTATTATAAATTTAAGATGGGGAAAGAAAAGCGAATGCTTAAAACAAATAAAGATTCATCAAACATTTAGTTTAAGGGTGTGCACACTTATTCAACCAGGATTTTGCTTTTCAACCAGGATTTAGCTTTTTTTCCTCTCTTTTTTTTTCTTTCTAGAAGATTAATTCAATTTTTCAGTTGAAAAAATGTTTTTAGACGTTATTAAATGTGATATTTGTTTAACACTACAGAGGTGCGGACATGTCGTCATGTTTTTTCTTTTTTCTTTTTTTTTTTTTTTTATCATAAACCTGCCAGTTTTCAACCCGAATCTTAAACCTAATGGGACTGATAACATTCATCAGCCGTGACATCTCTGCTTCACATAATTATATTTTTTTTTGTTAGGCTGATTTTTTTTTTTTCCCCCCCTCCTTGGCCTCACAGGGAGTCCTTTTTTTTCAAACTCGTCCTAAAAGATGAACGATTACAGTGTTGCTTCTCGTCTTAAAGGAGCCTCCCTCGCCTGATCTCGGGAGCTCTGCCTCAAAGCTCTCCTTAATCTCAGCCCGATAGCTCAACGGCTGGACTGACGGACGGATGGCAGAGAGCCACCGAAGATGTCACCGGCGCTGCACAGATCCACTAATGCCCCTTTTTTTCTTCTTTCTTTTTTTTTTTTTGAAGACCTGTGGGATCTTCCACGGGACTTAATGGACTGTGTACTGTACTTTTTGATGACTGTTCTTACGGAGACACACCTAATCCCTAACCCACACCTTAACCTCTTCCTGTCTAGGATGAGTGTGACACACATACACGCATACACCCCCACACACAACACGTCAACCCTTCCCAGAACGTCCCCCACACGGTTCCCTCCCCCCCCCAGCTGGTGGCCTCTGACCTAGAGGGTCAGATTAAAAGCAGAAAGGTCAAACAAATAAGCAGTTTTATCTCCTTTTGTTTTGTGAATTAATGGAGTGTAGCAAACGAGGCGACCATTGTCAGGGCGAAAGATTGGTGGTGTTTGCCGTGTGTATTATCCACCGCCATCAGAAGGCGGCCATGGTCCGGGCAATCGGTGGGCCGCCGCGGAGCTCAGGGGGGGATTACAGTAATGGATTGACGGCCTGTAGGTAATACTTGTGTAAATACCGTGTGCCTCTTTCCTGAACCCTGTGCTCTCGCAGAGGGCTCTGTCTTTTTGAGGAGAGTTAAGCTTGATGGCTGCATCTCACATTGCGCCGCAGGAGGAGGAGGAAGAAGAGGACAGGCTGTGAACGCTCAAAGAGAAGAGTGTTCCAGCGAAAGGCAGCAAGACGCAGCTTGCCCCTGGAACATCTGCGGGCCCGTCCCACGCCTCACGAAATTGGGCCGAGACTTGTTTGTGTCAACGAGCTTGTCGCGACTCGCCCATCGCACGGAGAGAGACGAGCCCTGAGAGCCGCAGATGGGAAAAAAGGTGGAGGGGGGAATTTTTTTTTTTTTTTTTTTTTTTTTTTTTTTCCAAGGCAGAGTTGGAAAGGTTTTATGACAGCTTTGGGATCTCTCCATGATCGTCATGGAAAAGCACATTCTTCTACAGCTACAATTACCAGAGTCAAGTCAGTGTTTTTTTTCTTTGGGGTCGGTGCTGCGCGACTTTGTTTAGCTGTTTTTTACTTGGAATATACTTCCTTTAAAAAAAATCCCTTTTTTAACAAATATTATTATAGATTTTTTTAACACTTTACACATCAGAATATTAGCTGGACAACTCGAAGAAAAAGAACAATGGCAATGACGGAAAAAGTCAAGGAATCAGGCAGGGAAACGATTGTTTCACTGCAAAAACACAAAATCTCACCAAGTAGTTTTGGTGTAGTTTGAAATTGCACTTGAAATTAGGCAAAACCAACCCACAAGTAACGTTTCAGAAAGATATGTAATTCAGTAATTCCTAAATATTGATGAAAAAGTTCTAGTTCCACTGGCAGATCATTAAACTCGTAACATGAGAGAAATGTCTTGTAATAAGTGAAATAATCTGCCAGTGGAACTGGCACTTTTTCATCAAAACAAAGAATTATTGACATAAAACAAGCTCCGACATTTTGCAGAAAAGTGAATTAATAAACTAGTGAATTAGTTTTGTCTTATTTCACGTGAACTAAGACACTTGAACTGGAAACTACACCAAAATACTTGGTGAAAGTTTGTGTTTTTGCAGTGTTGCAAAAACCAGATTTTTTAAGTTAGTTGCTTAAACCAGATTTTTTAAATTTTTTATACCACCTTTATTTAACCAGGTAAGTTGATTGAGAATAAATTATTTTCAACAACAACCTGTTTCAAAAACTTTAAAACATCATATCTCATAGAATATGCTACTTTACATCCCCACCAAACAGCTGAGCTTAAAAAAAATAGATTATGGAAATAATTTAAGCAAGCCGAACAGTTTTACCTTTCTTTTCTCCTAAATTAATACACATCTGGTTTTTATGGTTGCTTTGTTGGCTATTTTTAACCAAAAAAGAGTGTAGGATGGAGAGAACTGAGCAGGAGAATGATGTGTATCGGATCCTCAGACTACGAGCGGCCACAGGGCAGCGTACAAGTTAGCCTCAGGACGCGTGTCATCACATGATCGGTTGGTCAAGATAAGTTCTGCTGACGACCGGCAGACATTCCTCTCTTCTGGGGGATGGAAATAATCCTCTAAAACGACTAATTTCTTTAAATAAAGAAGCGGTTTCTTCGCTTCTGCTTCTCAAAAATCAAGGAAAAGGAGGAAAGGGGGGGGGGAAAGCAGCTCTTTTGGATTATTGTTGATTTAAACAGGTTTGGAAGACACTCCAGGCATGACATGACATGTCAGGAATGAAGAAGACAAGACCAGAGGCGCCAAACAGTGCTTGTTTAAGGCCCGATGTTTGTCAGGACTTGACTCCTGCATGCGCCCGCAGCGCCTGTCAGGGAGAGAAGAACGCTACAGCTGTGGGCCTGCCTCAACCTGCGCTGCAGAGGAAGTCTTTCTTTCTCTCTTCTTCTCTCCCTTTTCCCTTGTCAGGGGGAACTTCAGCAGGATTTAGAAAGTAATGGCATACACACACACACACACACACATATATCCCTGCAAACTCTCCTTTTGCAGTTTTCCACCAGTACTCGTTTAGCAGCAGCAGCAGTGCAGTTGCTGCATGCGTTTCTTCTGGTCGCGCCACGTGTTGGATGTCCGGCGGGCCAATCACGTGCGATTCCCACCAACAGTTTTTTTTTCTTTTCTCTCTTTTTTTCTTTCTTTCTTTCAAATGATTGTGATTAAGCGGCTCTCTGCATTGTGCGGCCGTGTTGTTCCTCGCCTGTGTAATTCGCATTGTGACCAATGAAAGGCCCATAATTACACGTTAACACCTGAGCACCGCGCCCTGTGTGAGCCACTGGATCCCATCAGTCAACTCGCCGTCCTCCTCCACCCTGAACGCTCTCAGCAGCAGCTACCGCGCTCGCTCTCTGCACAGCAAACACACACACACACACACACCAGCAACACATAGTTGCGCTCTTAAAAGTTTGTAGCTGGAGGGCTGGGATTGCTTCCTGCTCTGTGTGTGCGTGTGTGTGGGGGTGTGTGTGTGTGTGTGTGTGCTTTGCATATGCTGAGGTTTAAGATCATCTAAACAAACTGCTTCAAACATCTCTGATTGGATCATTGTGCATCACCTCGTGTTGTTTTTGCTACATAAATCCTTCTCCCTGTGATCACACCATGATCAGTTTTTTCTTTTTTTTTTTCCGCCTCCTAATCCTTGGCTCTCCTTTTCTGTTTCTCCTCGCCTGCGTTTGGCTTCTCCACCTCATTTAGCTGATTGACAGAGGCGTACGGGGAGTATCGGGTTAGAGGCGAGGGGACAAGCACCACTATTTTGCTTAACTTCTTCTTTTCTTTTGTGTTTTTTTTTTCTTCTTCTTCTTAAGAAGCGGTGGTTTTAGAAAGCCGCTTTGATTTTCAAGGAAGAATCAGTTTAGCCGTCGTGTTGACATACATGTCACAGAGCCTGAACTCTGCTCTGGATCTTAAGTCGCCATTCCTGCACTGCAAAAACCCAAAATCTGACCAAGTCATTTTGGTGTAGTTTAGAGTTCAAATGTCACTTGAAATAAGACAAAACTTACAAGTGACTTTTTTTTTTTTGCAACATATTGGAGCTGTTTTTAATCTCTTAATGTTGATTTAAAAAAATTACACTGGCAGTTTATTTCACTTATGGGAAAAAATATTCTATATCTTGGAAAAAACGTTACTTGTCAGTTAGTTTTGTCTCATTGCACTAGAAACCAGACTAAAAAATGCTCAAGGTTTTGTTTTTGCAGTGCTTTCTTTAACATTTTATTTAAGTAGAATCATATGAATCTCGCAAAACTCTTCTTACAACTTTAACTTTTGCTATTTGATAGAAAGCTGAGTAGCAGATAAATGTGCAGTAAAGATTAAATATGGCCACCGACTTAACTTTTAAGAAATATCTGAAAAGTGTGGTGTGCATTTATGAATTCATCCAAGCCTACATTTACATGTACAGTACTTGCATAAAGTCCAGTGAATGGTTTGCTTTCGTAATTCGCCCAATTTATAAATGGTAATTTAATCTACCAGTGGGTGATTTAATCTCAGTATAAATCCAACTGTTTGGTTTGTTAGGGAACATTAGTGAACAAGCAGCGACATGAAGACCAAAGAGAGTGGCGGGCGGGTTAGAGAGAAAGTTGTGGTGAAGTTTAAAGCAGAGTTAGGCTGCGTTTTAACCCCCCTTTAACTCTGACGCACCATAACTAAGATCCAGTGAAACCAGTCGGAAATTCAGTGCGTCAATAAACGTAGAAGATCTACAGAAATTTTGCAATATTTTAACTCTGGAGCCTGCAGGTAACTCTGGAGGAGCTGCAGAGATTCACAGCTCCTGAAAAGTTGTGAAGGAAAACCTGTTGAAGACAGCAATAGAAGACATGCACTGCAAAAACACAAAACCTTACCAAGTGTTTTTTGGTTTGGTTTTTAGTGCAGATATCTTTCAACTCTTGAAATAAGGCAAAACTAACTCACAAGTGATGTTTCAGCAAGAAATGGGAGCTTGTTTTAAGTCAGTAATTTCTTAATATTGCTAAAAAATGTACTTCCCCTATAACATGGGAAAATGTGTTGTTATAAGTGAAATAATCTGCTGGTGGATCGAGTATCTTTTTAAATCAATATTAACAGATTATTGACTTCAAGGAAGCCTTCATGTCTTGGGATATTTAAACTAGAAACTAGACCAAAAATACTTACCAAGATTTTGTGCTTTTGCAGCGTGGAATGATTTGGATCAAAGAGTTCAGATTAAACCCAAGATAATGTGGGTCAAAGGTACTGACGGACACAAAGGGAAGTTTTAAAACTGTATCGTTTTTCCTTTTCGCTTCCCAATGATGCGCCGCTTTTGTCTCGGCCGGTCGTAAAACAAAGAGATGTTTGCAGTTGCAGAGGCCTTTGTGAGGCACTGATTTCTGTAAATCAGAACCTGCTGGTTGAGTCGAGTTCAATAAGAAAACAGGTTTTGCGTGGAGAGAGGAGCCAGGTGTGTTTGTGCCAAGCTGGGGAAAATGAACATCAACACATCCTGGTACTGGGATGAGTTCCCCGATTCACTGGAATTGCACTTAATAGAGGAGGAATTTCATGTTGTGTTTGCGTTACCGAACACGGCCACTGGCGCTTTTTCTTTTCTTTTTTTTTTTTTCCTTTCCTCTCTCTCTCTCTCTGTGACAAGAAAATATTCACCTCCACCCCCAGCCTGCGTCTTCTGCACACAGAGGGATTTAAAGCCCTGCTTACACAGCAGTGATTTGAATGGTTTGTTTACACAGTTGGGTTGTGCCTATTAGTAACAATTCAGTCTTTTCTGATGGCTTACTGCTTATCAATCCCAGCAGTGCCAGGGATCAAGGCACATCCATTATTTATGACTCTGAGGCTCGCCAAGTTGAACGCGGGCCAGCTTGTGTTTGAGCAACCATCGCATTTCGGCATCGGTCACGGGCGGATCGCGCGATTAGTCCTCCACTCCTGCACTCAGACCTGAAAGCGATTCATTTTCAGCCAAGCGCACAAGTCAGATCTGCACCCGGCCTAATATGTAGCTGGAGCATGGCAGCCACTTCACAAGCGCTGCTCTGTATGATGAGTAGCCCTCAGATGCCTAAGCAGAACCCTGATCAAAGCCAGGGCCCCCGTCTAATTACTCCTGGAGGGGTCCATTTTATGGCGGAAGTCCCACAGGCTCTCTGTACGACACTTTTAAGGTTGCCACCAAACCTCCTCTCTCTGTGTGTGTGTGTGTGTGGGTGTGTGTGTGTGTGTGTTTATTTATGTAGGTCATAATCATAGTGTTGCGTTTCGCACTTTTTGCTTCAGGGAAAAACCAGAAGTGTTCAGTCGGGGCAACAGGTGTTCCAAGATGAATCTGTTGGAGATAATAAATGCAAACTGTAAAATCTAAGAACAGAGACAAGTTTTCCTTCCACACTGCAAAACCAAAGTCTTACCAAGTATTCCAGTTTTTTGTGCAAATGTCTTAACACTTGAAATAAGATAAAACTAACTTACAAGTAAAGTAAGTTAGCTTCAGCAAGATTGTTGAAGATTGTTTTAAGTCAACAATTTCTTAATATTGATTTTTTTTTAAAGTACTAGTTCCACTTACAGATTATTTCGTCCTTAAAATGTTTCAAGTCAAATATTCTGCCAGTGAAACTAATATATAAAAAAAACATCAAATATTGAGAAATTATTGACTTAAAAGAAGCTCCAAGCTTTCCTTAAAAACTTTTTTAACCTACTTAGAATAATCAATCAAACTGTTTGATAACTAGGATCCATTGGAATGTTTGAAATAAGATTTTTTTTTTTTTTTGTAAAGTGCCTTAAGACGACATTTGTTGTGAATTTTCGCAATAGGATTAAACTGGATTGAATTGAATCCCGAATCCTTTTCATCGATAACTTACTTCTAAGTTAGTTTTGTCTTATTTTTAGTGTACTAAGATATTTGTACTAGAAACTAGACAGAGTTTGTGTTTTTGCAGTGCGGATGATATTTCCTGTTTGTTTAAATGTTCTGATGCACAGGTGTCAAACACAAGGCCCGCAGGCCGAACCGGCCCGCCAACACTATTAATGTGGCCCTCTTGACACCAGAGGGCCATATTAATAGATGAAGCTTTAAGCTGTCTCCCCCTATATAGAACTAAATAACATCATTGTGAAAAGTTATGAATGATGATAAGGTGTTACTAATCTAACACAGAGATTAATATTAATCTTAATATTTTAACGGATAGTTTTCTCAATAGAGTCTACAGCAGCCGGCCCTTTAAGGACATTTATAATCTTGATATGGCCCAAAACGAAAGAGTTTTCATTTCCACCTCTGTTTTTATGTTTCAGTACTCGACAGACCTAAAGAAGCTCTACTGCCAGATTGCCAAGACCTGTCCCATTCAGATCAAAGTGCTGACCCCGCCTCCGCAGGGGGCCGTCATCCGGGCCATGCCCGTCTATAAAAAAGCCGAACACGTGACCGAGGTGGTGAAGCGCTGCCCGAACCACGAGCTGAGCCGCGAGTTCAACGACGGTCAGTCCCGGACCTCACACTCTGTGATTGTTGTTGGTGCGAAGCGTTTTAATGACCCCGACGGCGCCACTTCCAGGTCAGATCGCGCCGCCGAGCCACCTGATCCGCGTGGAGGGAAACAGCCACGCCCAGTACCTGGAGGACACCATCACCGGGAGACAGAGCGTACTAGTTCCATACGAGCCTCCACAGGTGAGGGGACCTTTGAGCTTTTCCGCAGTTTGCCACTTTATAAGTACACACTATGTGAAAGATAAAAGATGCATGGTTTTAAAGATGATTACCAATAGAAAAGGTCATTTTCTTTACTTTTGGCCTTTGTAGAGCGGCAAGCGGAAAGCCGTCAGTACTCTAAAGGTTGACGGCTGTGGGGGTGCAGCAGAAATGCAGAAGAAGTTAGTCTGATTGGAAAAGATGCAACTTTTTTTGCTTTTAGAAATCTAGCAGCACAAAGATGGTGCAATATCACAAAGATGGAGGTGGAAGCGTCTAGTTCCAGGCTGGAAAAAGACTGGCGAGACTGGATGACTTTAAACAGGCAGCCAAAACCACAACGGATCAAAGGAGATTTGTTCAAATGGCCCTGTCAAAGTCCAGACCAAATCCATTTGAGACTTGAAAACATCCGAAGTGCCCCGTCCAATGTCACTGTCAGCTATTTACAGTGCTGACTCAGGAGGGGCTGAATAGAAATGCACTCTACTCCTAACAGATTTTTCAGTCCCTTCAAAGCGATGCACTAGTTTGTTTTGGTCTATTAAATAAAATGCATTGGGTTTATGGTTATGGTTGTAACGTCACAGTGATGAAAAGGTTCATCTTCATGGTGTTTTGTAAGGAAATGGTAAATATTTAGTTTGAATATATAGCAGCAGTTTTTATAATCCATGTGCCCAGATTTAAATAAAAGGCTACAGCTCAACGTGAAATAAGAATAAATCAACGTTTTGTCATATTTATTAGAAAAGCACATTGAAAACAGCAGTGGGCCGAAGTGCTTGACGGTTTTCACCAATCATCATGACATAAGACAGATTAAAACAATGAGTTAAAACAAGTAAAAGTGTGACAGAAACGTGTCTTTAAAAAGAAATCTAAAAAGTCCTATCTCTCTCCGTCTTCGTTTCCCCTCTTCAGGTCGGGACAGAATTCACAACAATCTTGTATAATTTCATGTGCAACTCGAGCTGCGTGGGCGGAATGAACCGGCGCCCCATCCTCATCATCGTCACCCTGGAGACCAGAGAGTAAGAGACGCCGCTCCGCCTCCAGCCGCCGCTGCTGTTCGCTCGCTTTGTGTCTGACAGAGTCTCCATGTCCCCCCCCCAGTGGACAGGTTCTGGGCCGCCGCTGCTTCGAGGCCCGGATCTGCGCCTGCCCGGGCCGAGACCGGAAGGCGGACGAGGACAGCATCCGCAAGCAGCACGTAACGGACAACTCAAAGAGCAGTGAGGGTACGAAGCGCCGTAAGTAGGGCCGGGGCTGGTGGCGGGCTGATGAGCTTTGGCTTTACGTGACGTGCAGACCGTGTCCAGGAGCCTCAACCACTAACACTGCGGGAATGTTAGCATCAGCGCTAGCGTTAGCATCCCCTCTGCCTGCCGCCCTGCTCGATCCTTCCTCCTGATCTGCCTCAGTGTAAGTGTCCAACACGCTACGGCTCTCCATTCACTCTGCTTTGGTTTTCCTGCTCTTTTCCAGCTTACCGCCAGATTTCCCAAAGCATCCAGATGTCCACCATCAAGAAGAGAAGATCTACAGATGAGGAAGTGTTTTGTTTACCTGTAAGTCTATAAATTATAGAACTTTGTTCTGAGCTCCGAGCTGCTTCCTAACTCTCTCTGATTTTGTTTTGTCCACTGTAGATCAAAGGTCGTGAAATCTATGAGATGTTGGTGAAAATCAAAGAGTCTCTGGAGCTCATGCAGTTCCTGCCACAACACACAATAGAGTCGTACAGACAGCAGCAGCAGAACCTCCTCCAGAAACAGTGAGTGCCAGCTCTGATTGTCCTGGAATGAAACAAAAAGGTTTTCCAGCAACAGTAGAAATGCACCCATCAGCTTTGTGGCCACCCATCAGCTTTGGAAGACCTTTACCATCCAGTTCAGCCAATTATGGCCTCTCTTTAGTGACCAGAATGAAAAGCATTGAAAATAAAGTCATCTCTGTTAGGGCCAGAGGTGACGTCACACTGGGTGAGAGAGCGTTCGCTGTAAAGTGGGCTTTTATTCTTATTTTTAAACAAAGAGGTGGTGCTTTAAGCATAAATTCTTATGTTAGCGCTTAGCGTTATTAGCTTTGCTGATTGTAATCATCAGTTCCAGCTTTTAATCTAGGAACTTAAAGCTGCAGTACGCAAGTTGTTACACAAAAATGTTTAACATATTTGTTAAAACTGTCTCCATGTTGCCACAAAATAATGAGACAGGTCAAATTTTACATTTTGTAGCTAATATGTAAAAAAAACAAACAAAAAAAAAAAAACACTTTAATTTTTCTACAAAAGTGACGTACTGCAGCTTTAAGTAAACCTAAGTTATGTCAGGTTTTTCTGACCGGCTGCTCTCTGGTCACCGCCTGGCTCCTGGTGCATTTCTAGCTGCATGTTTTCCTGCGTGACTCCAGCTAAACGCCACTAACCGAGCAGATTTGACAGATGAAGGTCACGGGTTTGATCGCGCCGCAGCTATCCAGAAATTTACCCAGAATCCCTCAAAGTTGCCAGCCTTAGAGGGCGAGCCCGGCGTTAAGCCGGGGCAGTTTTTCCTTCCCTCCCGTCTCGTTCTCTCTCGGGTCGGGAGCCAGGAAGCCGAACGAGAGGCGGCGTTTTAAGTTCTCAGGTTGGCTGTAACACCTTCGGCTGCTCTGCCAGCTTCAGCAGAGTCAAAGTGTTTCAGACGCCTTCGACCCACGGCAACCAGGAGGCGGTTACCGCCTCACTCTGAGGTCACGCTGTGTTTCTGCTGCCCGGCAGTGAAACACACGCAGCCATTTCCGAACCGTTCAGAACCGTGTTCCTCTCAGCTCCGCTTGTCTCATGTGTTTGTGGTTTTCCTCGCTCCTTCGCTCCATTGTAAATAAACGACTTCAGTTCTGTCTGCATTCACACTGACCGCCTCCCTGTGGTGAAATGCCCTGTTCTGTGTGCGTACACTGCCATCTTCTGGCCAGCAGCTGCACTGCAGTAAGTAAGTTGCTGAAGTCAAAGGTTTGGTGAATATTTTCCTGCTGCTTCCTTCACCTCTGGCCCACTCCAGGGTCTGTCTCTCTTTCTCTCTCTCTCTTTCTGTCTCTCTGTCTTTCCTCCTGCGCTGAGCCCTTATTTCTGCTCTCTCTCTTGTCTCTGGTTCCTCCCTGCAGCCTGATAAAAAGCCGTCTGGGCAGCCAGCTCCTGGAGTCTGCAGGAGAGCAGAGGCGGCGCTGCAGCTCCTCCTGAAACTCTGCTCCACATTCCTCCTCCTCCTCCTCTTCATCTTCATCTTCGTCTGGCCTACACGGACCTCCTTTCTGTCTACTTTAGTATTGTTTTTTTCTCCTGTCCCTCCTCCATCCTGTGGTGGGACTCGTTTTGCTGGACAGACTCATTTGACTGACTTTGCATGCTGTTTTTGAAGCGCTGCCATCTTTCAGCCTCTAGGCTGAGGTTTGTACAGGAACAAAGCCTGATTGCTTCTTCTTCTTCTTCTTCTTCTTCTTCTTCTTTTTTTATTCTATTTGAGACTCCTACAGTAAACGTTTTGAGCCTTTGCGTTGTTCTGAGAGCTGGACTCAAACTTTTTCTGGGTTTTTTGAGGGTATGAGCAAAACCTTCCTGCTAGTGCAGGTCATGTTTTCTAAAGCCACTGCAGGACAGTTTGTGCGTTTGAACTTTTCCTCAAAGTCGGCTTCGAATAGATCAAGCTTGAGATGTGCACCATGTGACCTCTCTGTTTGAAACAGATCAGCTTCTCCTGCTGGCTTCTGCACGCTCTTCTGTCATAATGTAATAAAATGGAATAAAAACCTTGTCCTGCTGGAATCTGATTCTTTTTCTGTCACAAAAAAAAAACAAAACAGAAAAAAAAAACCCACATTAATCACGAGGTAATATGCCATGACTGGAAGATTCGTATTCAGACTGAGGGCGTCGCTAACGGTGCGTCGCCTGCTCTCTCTCCTGCTCCAGAACCTCCATGCAGTCCCCGACCTCCTTCGGATCCAGCTCCCCAACTCACGGAAAAGTGAACAAGCTGCCGTCGGTGAGCCAGCTGATCAACCCGCAGCAGCGCAACACGCTCACCCCTTCCAGCATGACGGGAGGCCTCACTGACAGTAAGTCTGCTGCCCGCCCGCCCAAACACCCGCTGCCAAACACACACAGCTGCCCGCAGAGCCCCGCTCCACAGCGGCCGCTAGCATGCCAACACTAGAGATGCACCCATCAGAATTGGCTTTCTGGCCAATTTCCGATCCTTTTTTGTAAAACTCTAAGCTGCAGAGACGGATCGCTCTTTTAAAACTTTAAATCAGTGCCTCCAGGAAGTTGCGACGTTGAGATCGCAACTGTTAATGCGGATTCCCTTGACATTTGCAAATTTTGCACGGAATCGCAAGTCTCACCAACTTTTCCGCTAATCTGACCTGATTTCCTTCTCTTCTGACCAATCAGAACTCGGCTGGATTCTGACCAATCCCCTCATCCCCATTCAAATCGAACATGGAAGCTGAAAACATGTATGACGCTAAAGATTTGCATCTTTTCTTTTTCTTTGCTGAAGCCATTTTGAGAGCTGCGCCTGTGTAAAGGGTTCATATTGAATGACTAATATGGAATTCGTTTTGCCCTTTGACCTCTGGACATGATTTCATTTGTACTAAGGGTTCCGTTCCAACGAGGTACTTGAAAACGTGTTTTTTGGACTTTAAATGTTAACTGTTAAATTCCTGTCCTTTTTCAAAACGGCAACGTTCTGAAAAAGTTTTAGGCCACAATAATCACAAAAACAACATGGCAACATCCTGGAGGGACTGATACATGAGCTGCTTCCAGAAAAGACTACAAAACTGAAAGAAACTACAAACACCATAAGGTCCTCCAGGTTGTGGGGCCGACGCAGCTACAAACAAAACCCGACTAGTCAGTGAACTTAATACTTGAGAGGATTTGCTCCATAATTGATTTAGTTATTGTAACTACACAGGGGTCTTTAAAACAAAGAGGAGACGTCACACTGTGTGAGTCTGTTACAAAACAAAGCTAAACTGTGATTAGCATCTTCTGTTAGGCTTCAGAGCGATTAGCACTATTAGAATTACTGTCTGTATTCTGATAGAGGAAGTAGATCCTTATTAACCCGACTCAAATTTAAGACTTTTTTTAAGACCATTTAAGACCTGACAGAGACGAAAAGGAAAATAGCAAATAAATAAATAAATGATTTAGTTTGGATCAGAGGTGAACCAATGACTAAGATGAACATCATCGGGCCGACTGGCGATAAATTTACAATTAACCCATGATGGACATAATAAAGCTAGCTATGACATATTAGCATATATTAGTTACAGAACAAATCCCGCAAGAAAAAAGAAGACTCCGTACATTAATAGTCCTGAAGTCCTGTGATGTATTTAAACAACTTTTCTTTAATGAATATAAGACACCTTAGTTTCAGATACATGAATTCAACACTTTTAAAGTCCTGCTCTGTAACATTGCCATAGAAACGAGCTTCATATATCAAAATGTCTTTAGAGACTCGGCTTTCTCAGGAACTACTTCCACACTAAAGAGTGTTGGAAGCAGTGACAATGGTGTTATATGTATGGTGTGTTCACTGACTGGCTAAAAGCCATTGGCGAAGTAGCGGCCCCCCCACACTCCCCCCACCCCTCCGTTTCCGCTGACCTTTCCACCCAGAGCAGTGAGATGAAGGCTCACGTTAGCTCCCTTTGTCTCTGCAGTGACCCCCATTATGGGCTCCCACATCCCCATGAGTGCTGACATGAGCTCACTGAGCCCCACACACGCCCTGCAGCAACAGCTGCCCCTGGTGCCCTCCTCCCACTGTACCCCCCCTCCTCCATACCCCATGGACAGCAGCATCTCCAGGTATCTAAGCAACGCTTGTCGCCACACATCCACGCCGCTTCTTTGGTTTTTGCTTGCCTTTTACCATTGCAGGAACGCTATACGTGTTAAATTGAGTAATCATAAAATTATTTTTAGCTGCCAGTATCACATTAGAATGGTTTAAAAGACAAAAAAAACACAAAACGCTTTGACGTCACACTGCGAGTTAAAACGTTAACCTGGACGCTGCAGCTGAATGTTTTCACTGGTGGCGTGATGAGAGCGAACCAACAGTCTCCTGCTTGTCCTCCTGCAGCTTCCTCCTACGGCTGGGCTGTGCAGGCTGCTTGGATTACTTCACAGCACAAGGCCTAACCAACATGTACCAGATTGAGAACTATAACTTGGAGGTGAGCCCTTGCCTATCCAACACGAGTCATATGATGGGTTAGAGAGAAGAGAGGGACTCGGCCTGCGCATACTAACCCCTGCCCCCCCTCCCCCCTGTGTAATGACCATTAGGACCTGTCCAGGCTGAAGATCCCCGCCGAGTTCCAGCACATCATCTGGAAGGGCATCATGGAGCACCGACAGGCCATGGACTTTTCCCCTCCACCGCACATAGTGCGCACCACCAGCGGCGCCTCCACCGTCAGCGTGGGCTCCTCCGAGGCGCGGGGCGAGCGCGTCATAGACGCCGTACGTTTCACCCTGCGCCAGACTATCTCCTTCCCGCCTCGCGATGAGTGGTCCGACTTCTCCTTCGACCTGGATTCCCGCCGCAACAAGCAGCAGCGCATCAAGGAGGAGGGGGAGTAGGAGCCGCGCCGCTCTCTCTCTCTCGATTCCCAGAGCCTCATTTCGCATCTCGTCTCATTTCATGCCAAAGAGATGGAACATTTCGTTCAAAAAAGAAAAAGAAAAAAAAAAAAACAAAGTCCTATAGGTACAAAGGCTACAGATTCTGTAAAACCGATTGCAGAAATGCACTTATGTTCATTTTGTATTTTTATTTTTTATTACTGGTGATGAGCACAGCTGTATTGTGTAATTTCTTGAGAGCACTTAAGAAATGCTGAGTATTTCAATGTTGCTGACTTGTCTGGGTTTTTTGCTTCTGGTTGTGTAAATTAGTCTGGCTCACTGGTTGTTTCTTTTGTTTATTTGTGGAGGCGGAATGGATTGTAAACATTTCATTTCTTCGATAAGAAGTATTAATTGACAGGAGCATCAACTTGTTTTCTACTGTAGCTGTAGTTTTTATGCCACCTTATTCAGTCAGCTTTTGAAGTACGTTTCTTTGAGATGGTCATTCATTTGATGTAGCCATATATAGGCCTAATGCTCTTGACCCAGTGTTTTTCTTGCTTTTAACATGACTGATGTATTTTAGTTGTTTAAACCAAACACAAGTATTTGTTTTGGTATTCTTTCATTAAATAAGGTGCCAGCAATCCAAATGTTTGTATATAATTCTGTATATAAAGTCTTTACAAAGGAGCCAAGTGTTGTAACCCTGCGCGGTCGTTCAGGCTGCGCAGGTGCAAGCATTAGTTCAAGTCAAAGTAGTGAAAACACGAATTAAATGCTTTGCTTTTTGTATGTTTTGTAAATATTTGCAAACTTATCAAGCGTATTTTGTTATAAATTCAAAATAAAGTTCATAATATCTTGTCATTGTAGGCGCCCTGAGTTTAAACTTTCAAAACCTGAGATTGGCAGCTGAAGGTTCTGATTTAAAAAAAAAAGACCAAAAACTTTTTTTCTACTTTTATTTAATCCTGAGCATCTGATTCATACAGGTTATGCTGTCTGATCATGTTTTGCTTTAGTTAGACCATTTACAGAAAACACACACGCGCCTCCAAGTCGCACACACAGATTACATTAATGTACAGTCACAGAAAAATAGGCATCTCTTGCACTGTTTTAAACAGAATCTCATTGGTTGTTTTACACGTCGTACAAACACCTGCTCGAGTCTGTAGTTGAGTCGGTGAGGCGTTACTCCACCTCAGCTACGTGAGCCACCTCCACCTCCATGGTGTGGATCTCCTCCGACGCCTCCTCCTTGACCCCGGACATGGCCTGCTGGGCCAGGACGTAGTTCACCACCTGCATGATGCCCTGATCCGACAGCGTCGCCACCGAGCCTTCGTTGGCGGCCTGCGCGGCCTGCACCGCCTCCACGGCCTCCACTGTCTCCTCGGTGATCAGCACCGTCTCCAGCTCCTCGTTGGCGGCCGGGTGGGCGGGCCTGAGCTCGGGCGGCAGGTCGGAGGCCAGGATGCTGACGGCGTGCTCCACCTGGGTGCCCTGGTTGTGGAACTGCAGCGTGTCCTTCTCCAGCATGATCTTCCCCGGCAGGCTGTCCACGTGGTACTTGGCCATGTGCTTGCGCAGCGTGCGCGCGTCGATGTGCGCCTCCTGGCACATCGGGCACACGTACGGCCGCTCGCCCGTGTGAGTCCGGACGTGGCGTTTGAGAGAGCGGGCGTCGGCCCAGGCCACCCCGCAGGTCAGACATTCAAACGGCTTCACTCCTAAAAAGAATATGGAACTTTTTTTGTCACACTGCAAAAGCAAAAAATGTTGCCGAATGATTTTGGTCCAGTTTATAGCGCTCTTAAAATAAGAGCGCTATAGAGACCAGACCAAAACTCCTGGAGAACATTTTTGTGCCGCCTCACCCTGGTGGTTGTTGATGTGGCGCCGATACTCTCTGAGCTGAGTGAACTTCCTGCCACACTGCTGACACTCGCGCTCCAGGTTCTGCTTCACCCGGCCCTTCTTGCCGTGCGTGGCTTTCTTCACGTGTCTCCTGAACAGAGCCTTCTCGAAGAACTCCTTCCCGCACACGTTACACCTGAGGACACAGACATGCTCACTGCAGCTGTGCGTGCTGCAACCAGCCAATCAGCAGAGAGCTGCAGGCTTCCCAGAACACGGCCTCTGTGCTTGGTGGGATCGGACGGAGGGCATCCCCACACATTACTGCTGAGGTTCGGTCTGGACTTTGACTGGACCTTTCTAAAGGTGGAGACACTATGTGTTGGTGTGAGAGTGGAACGGGCTGGGAGTATGAGCTAAACGTTTGAGACTAACACAACGTTTTAGCGTATTTGGACTGAGAGTATGGCTAGGCGATAAATTGATCCAGTTGATCGATCAAGATGAAGTTTCTGAAGACACTCGACGGTCTGGAGTTCCCGTAGTTCAGTGATGTCAGCAAGACAAGCAGGTTTAAAAGTCCAAGATTTGCCAGAAAAAAACCCCTCTAATTTTGAGATTAATCGGGGAAAAAAAAAGGAACTTGGAAATTTCTGAGTTTGAAAAGTTGGACATTTTCTGGAAGAAACTTGAAAATTTCCAAGCCTAAAAATTCAAAAAAACTTTTTAATTTTTAGGTATTTGAAGTTTGACTTTTGAAACAGAAATTTAAATTTTTTTTTCCAGAATATTTCTGCAGAAATTAATTTCTAATATATACATAGATCTACAATGGCCCTAATACATCATTGTGTAATTTTAATTTGGGTTAAACAAAAAGAATCTGATACTTTATTCTTTAAGTCATATCCCCCCTAACAGAGTTTTGTACATTTCTGTTCAGTGGCTCAAATTTTCCAGACTTAGAAAACAAACTAAATCATTTCTGTTTTGGCAGCAGATAACGCCAAGGTGAAGTGAATCCATGGACGCCATGCAATCAGCAGAGCAGCTGCTTGTTGGGAAGTGATGCATGCAACGCTCCTACGCAATAAAACATTTAAAGATGGTGAAAACAGTGAGTTAATAGTTTTTAACTCTTCCTGTCATTTACTGGAGCATTACTGGTTCTTTACGTTGGAAGAGAAAAATACTTTAAAGGTAACCTTGGGTATCTTGCTGCTGAGTTAATGACGGGGTTTTTTCCACTGTTGCTCTCGGCCTCTGTGTTTCAGGAAGCTGCAGGTCAGGCTTAATAAAAACACACCAGTGAGATGAGAGCTGTTAGCACTGATCCAGCTCGCTCGGCTGCTTTGCTTTGCTTTTTCTTGTTGCAACAAACCAAACCGAATCTCTTTGTTCACAGTAAAATCGGAGAAGCAAGTCGAACGCTTTGCCTGAAAACCAGAGAGAATCAGATCCTATCGCGATAAAACCTCCTACTGACAGCAGATTAGATTATCCTAAAAATAACAGAAACAAATAAATAATTAGAAGAGTAAAACGCAACATTACATTGAAGGAAATTAATTTTGGGGTCAATTAAAATATTCAAAGAAGCTGAAATGAGCCAAAATGCAGTTTTTCCCTGCGTTGCCCGTCAGGAGTTAGAAATGGCTCCCTCTGGTGGCTCTACGAGGTATTTGACGTTTGGAGATAAAAATAAATGAACTAAAGATCAATTCACTACGATATGGGTCATTTGTTACTGTTCTTAATAATGACTTATGGTGGTTCTCTACATCCTCTCTCACAAACCTGAAATACATCTACTTAGCAAAATAAATCCCCAATTTC
Organism: Girardinus metallicus; assembly: GCA_903067095.1. Classification (NCBI taxonomy): domain Eukaryota; kingdom Metazoa; phylum Chordata; class Actinopteri; order Cyprinodontiformes; family Poeciliidae; genus Girardinus; species Girardinus metallicus. The sequence goes on from CAEGAE010038516.1 coordinate 35,642, forward strand.
AATAACTAACATTTAAAATATAAAACAACCTTTTTTTCAATTACACAGATCAGTATTAATCCTATTAACTCAGATAGTTAAATATTCATGACATTTTTCTTCTCGTGTCTGGAGTTAAATTCTCAAACTTCTCTTGTTTTAGGTCAATTAGAATTATCAGAATGATTTAAATTCACTAAATGCCAGAAAGACCTGGCAAGAACATTTTTTTTAAAGAGATATCTGTTGTAACTTTTGTGTCTGAAACGTTGGATGAAACCATCTGCTTTAGCTGCAAGTGACTCTTTCAAGCGTTGGACTGCTCTTAACTACAAAACTGTGCATTTCGAACCTCAAACACTTTCCAAACCTTGAAAACGCCAAAGTGAAATCTCAACATTCGAAAGGATTTCAAGCAGATTTCTGTTACTGCAAACTAAACCAGCGGGGCACTGGCTGCAGATACCAATTCAACCGAAAAGTTGCTGAGTTGGCGACAGTGGGACAACTATTGTTACCTGCAAACGCTCAGACATGACCTGGTGGGCGGAGCTAAGAGTCAAACCTCTCACTGTGGAGCAGGAGGCGACTGACTGACTTTTACACCTTTACTGAGGTAGATGAGATCGACTTATCCAAAAAAAAAAAAAAATTACCGATCGGCGCCAATAAATCGCAGATTCCCTTAAACGTCGAGTAGAAATGTCTTTAAATCTGTGAAGGCTGAGCGAGGAGCGGGGCCGGTTTTCATTCTATTCACAGGTATGAAAATAAAAAGAGGCTGAGCTAAACCATTTTCCTTCTACTTTGTTATTCTGTTAAATTCAAAACACCCCTGCGAGGCAGCGTGGTGATGCGGAGGGATCGGGCCGGTGTGCGTTTCCTCACCTGAAGGGCTCCGACACGCTGTGGGACTTGACGTGCGAGTACCAGTCCTTCTTCCAGCTGTAGCACTTCCCACACACCTGGCACTGGAAGGGCTTCAGGCCCATGTGCTTGTTCATGTGCTGCTGGAGATCCTTCGCTTCGTAAAAACTCTTCTCACAGCTGCAGAGGGAGGGAGGGAGAGTCAGTGGTCGGTTTTTATCTCGTCTGGGGTCACAGGGGTCAACGGCAGCCGGGTCACTCACTGAGAACAAGAGAACGGACGCACTTCTGGTTTGGGCTGGTGCTTCTTCAAGTGCTTGCTCAGAGCCGAGGCTCGATGGAAGGTGGCGCCGCAGGTGTTGCACAGGTACTTTGACTCACCTGTGGATTTGGTTTGAAGGAGAGGAGAGGAGAGTTTTTCAAAAATGTGAAATTTGAGCTGAGCTTTTCATGGTTTCAGGGATTCCTCTGGGATGGTGACGCACCGACACAGTGAAACAAAAAAAAAGCACAGCGCCTTCGGAATTAACCTTTGGTGTTTTTAATATACGTTAAAACGTGCTTTATTTTGAAAAACCAAGCCAAGTGAAGTAGAGATGAAAGTCCGAAGTAGAGGAAGAGGAAAGGTTAAGTCGAGCGCATTATCAGTTCAGGCTTGTGGAAACCTGAAGATAAATTGTTTCAATAATTATAGCGATAAAAACACGGCTCCTCTATTAACCCTTTAATAGCCCTTTTTACCAGCATTTCACTGAGCAGTCGCTCCTATAATGAGCTCAGCTGATGCACAGTTCCACCAGGTGTTTGCTAATTGCTGCTGGCTAGTCTGAAGGGGCTGAGTGGGGGAGATGCGGAAGCTCGGAAACCCGGAAACTGCAGTTCAAGAAGGAGCCACACCTTGAAGGAGGGGCTAGGTCCATCCAGGTGTTTTACACAACTGAACAGAGATTAAAGGATTTATCAAACATGCGTGAAAGAATCAAAGCAACAATCCAGGTAAGTTTATGAGGGAATAACTACATAACACGACGTAAAGCTCAAAAAAGTTGGTTTTACACGATACTGCCCCTTTAATTAATGTAGTTTAGGTCTTCATGCCTGATGTTTCAGATATGGTACAACGGAGTTTAATGTCAGGTAATAGTTCTGTTGGTTGCGTTTTCAGACGATTTTATTAAAGCAGTTTCAAAAGAGATGCTCAGTTTTTTTTTCTTTTAGTTCCCTTAAGTTGTGAGGAATGTAGAAATGATGGTGATCTGTACTAGGCTATGGGTAATATTCCTAAATACGCCTGAAACCAATCAGGTGGTGAGGTGTGAGTGACCACCACAGATTAAATAAACTGAGAGGAGAGAGTTTTTTAAAACCCCCACTGTGTGTGTGTGGGGGGGGGGGGGTGTGCGTGTGTGTGTGTGCCCGCTTTTGTGCCTTGTGGGGACGTTTACTACGTTGTGGGCACCAATTGCTACTTGTGGGGACCGAAGCCTAGTCCCCACAAGGGGAAACGCAGTTTTTGGATCAGAGGTCAGATTTGGGACTAAGGTGTGAATTGAGTTTTGGTTAGGGTTAAGGTTAGGTATGTAATGGTTAGGGTAAGGGTAAGGGTAAGGTTTAGGCTGTAGAAATGAATGGAAGTCAATGGAAAGTCCCCACAAAGATAGCCGCGCAAACGTGTGTGTGTGTGTGCGTGTGTGTGTGTGTGTGTGCGTGTGTGTAGGCGTGTGTGCGTGTGTGTGAGACCTGTGTGCAGGCTGGTGTGCTCCTCCATGCTCCTCTTGCTGACAAACGTCTTCTTGCAGTACTCGCACTGGAACTGCTTGGTGACGTCGTGCAGCACGCGGTGCATCTTCAGGCTGTGCTTGTGGGCGAACGTCTTGCCGCACACCTTGCAGGTGTGCGGCCGCACGCCCGTGTGGGTCAGCATGTGGATCCGCAGCGAGTACAGCTTCGGCAGCGTCTTCCCGCAGATGTCGCACACGAACTCCCGGCGGGTATACGCCGCTGCCGACTTATCGTCCAGCTCGCTCTCCGCTCGCTCCGGGGGGCCCAGCTCCGCCAGGGCCTTGGGGACGGATGACGCCCGCTGGCTTCTCTGCTGCTTGTGTCGGGCCAGGTGAGCCTGGAGCGAGGCGGCGTACTGGAACTCCTTACTGCAGAGCTGGAGAACAACAAAAAAACAAAAACATGGAGAGGATCTTATATAAATGCAGGAAATGTACTGAGAACCACAATAAACTTAAATGCTTCTTTCTGTATCCAAATATGTCCTCAGAAAGTTAAGTGGAAGGAAAAAAAGAAATTGGGACAAGTGATGCTTTGGAAGGATTCTGAAGCAAGCCGGAAGGTCCGGGCTCTGCTTTGATGATCAGGAGGTCCATAGAAACGATTATTTTACTGAGAATTTTAAATAAAAAAAATGCAAATATACAGAAATTAGCCATAAAGAAAAAAGGTAGTAATAATAAAAATCCATACTTTAATAATCAACAAATCACAGTAATCGATTATTCTGACAACTAATCAATTAATCGGATAAAAATATCTGCAGATTTTTCATTTAACCACATCTATGTACTTTATAAATGAATAAAAATGCATAAAGGTACAAATAATCCAATTCATTTTACTGCCTAAAATGCAATAACATTAAGCAATTGCTTGACAATTTGTAGTAGGGCTGAAACGATTCCTCGAATGATTCGAGAACCTCGATTATGAAAATTCCTCGAGGAAAACGTATCTGCCTGGAAGCTTCGTTAAATTATGTGTTATTACGTGGCGCACCGTGTTCCGCCCGGGTCGTTATTTGTGGGCAGAGCTCGTACTTCAGGCTATGAGTTGTTGCTAAGTGCTAGCAGCATGACGTGGAATAAGCATCGTTAAATTGTCCGCCGCGATGCTTGGAGTGCGACAGCTTTTCTGCCGTTTCGGAGCGAACGGGAGGAAAAGGGCAGAGAGAGGGAGAGATCTGATTAACTCAATTAACCGTAAAAATAATCTATAGAGTACTCGATTACTAAAATATTATTTTTCAACAGCCCTAATTTGTAGCGAGGATGAATCTGCAGCTACAAAATATATTAACATCAACATGTGAACGGTTCTGCTCTTTCTGCTCGACTTTACGTCAGTACTGTTGTTATTTTTTAGATGAACCATTTAATAATTGGACAATAAGCAGTGCTTAAGAGATTTTCTTTTAGAGTTTGAACCAGGTGCTGGAACTATGAGACTTGAGGAGTTTTGAATAGAACATGTTTACAGACAAAAAAGGTTGGGTTGTTTTTTTTATCTTAAATACAAATTGTACATTATTTTTTGTACCATTTCGTACAAAAAAGTACAGTGTGTTGTGTTTTTAAGCAAATTGCCTTCTTTGAGTCCACAAACTCCAATTATTTCAATCATCGATTCATCACAGTTAATCCACAGTTAATCCCTGTACTTGGCTGACTGTCTACTGACTCTTTGATTTATTGAGGGACAGCAGAACCAACAATGTAAACAAACAGAGCAAGCTGGGCTCTGTTCATTTAGACTTATTATCTGAAAGACATAATCATCTAAAATAAACAGAAATAAATCCCTCTGTTTGCAATCAATCATCTCTGACCTACTGAGATGTATCCGTTCTCATCAACACTCACGCTGCACTTGTAAGCGCGGGCCTTCTCGTGTTTCAGCGTGTGCATGATGAGAGAGTAGCGCCTCTGGAAGGACATGCCGCACTCGGAGCAGGTGTGCTCTCCGCTCCCGGCGCTCTGCGGTGCGCCGTCTTGCTGCTTGGCCTCCGCCTCTGGCTCCACCGCCTTCGCTGCCACCTCGTCAGGTCGAAGCTCTCCGACCATCACGCTCTCCGCGGCGCTCTCCTCCACGACGGCTTCCGGCTCGCCCTCAAACTTTGGCTCCACCGGCCTCTTTGGTGGTCTTCCTCTCTTCCTCGGACCCACCTGTGACTTGACGTTTTTTTTCAAAAATGGAAAACAGTCACTGGGTGCAGTTTAGTGAAAATAATCACAATTTTCTGGTATGTGCCAGGCGTCCTAAGGAACTTTATTAATGGGGATGTTTTTCCAGGGCAGTATTTGTGTTTGTGAGGTAATGGCTGCTGTCCAAGCAGCTACTGACGTACAGTGAGCTAAAAAAAGAATAATTAGTAGTTCTTATCATCATTTATCGTTATCATAATGGTACCACAGAATATTAAGATAAAGCTTTATGTCCATATCGCCCAGGCCATCAAACAACTTGGACTAAACCATCAGCTGTACCTTTGGGGGCGTGGCAGGGGGCGGAGTTACACTCTTCACCTCCTCTTCCTCCTCCAGGCCCATGTGTAGCCGGGCGTAGCCGCCCTCAGCCATGTAGCGCTGCCGCAGTCGTCTGCCACTAAGGTCGTCCGGGGTCGCCTCCTGCTTGTCGACGTGCTCTTCCTCTGCGGGATCCTCCTCCGGCGGTATCCACCCCTCCACCTCCGCCTCCACCTCCCTCCTCACCTTGGGCGGACGGCCCCGCTTGCGTTTCTGAGGGACGGGAAGCGTCTCTTCTTTCTGGGCCTCAGTCGGAGCGGCCGCCTCCGACTCCAGCACCACTTCCTCTGAGGGGGCGTGTTTGTCGGCGTCCACGTCCAGGGCGAAGGCGCCGGCCTCGACCACCTGCGGCTGCTCCATGGCCAGGCAGGCCGACACCACCGCGAGCGACTCGCTGGCCCCCGCCTGGCCGCTGTGCGTCACCACCGTCATGGTCTCGCCCTCCAGTTCCCCGCCGCATCCCGATATGAGCGTGAGGGTGTCGCCGTGCTCCCCCTCCCCGCCGTGAGCGATCAACGCCACGGTCTCGCTCTGTCCGGCCTCTACGCCGTGATCCGCCACCGCGTGGGTCAGGACCGTCACCGGCTGCTGGATGCAGGCGCTGTGCGCTACCACGGTGCTGCCGTCATCCTCTATGGTCACCATGTAGGCGTCCGGCTCCACCGTGGCGCCGTCGGTCGCCATGGCGCCCGCCACCACTGTGTGCACGTCTCCTTTCTGGTACACCGTCAGCTTCTGCTCCTCCACCTGCTTGTGCACCGACTCGCATATCTGCAGCACCTCCGTCATCAGCAGGTGCCGGGCGAGGTTGGCGATGTCGGCCATCACGCAGAAGTTAAAGGTCAGCACAGAGGTGTACGCAAAGTCCAGCAGCGGGAGGAAGCTGGCCTTAGCGAAACCTGGAGAGAGAGAGAGAGATAGGGAGGAAGAAAGAGAAAGAGAGTGTGAGAAAGAGAGAGAGAGTTTAATAGAAACATTGCAGACATTTCCACAGAAACTTACCAAGGTTAAAAGGATGAACCATAAATTTAGGGTGGAAGTTTCTAAAGTGGGTGAGGCAAGAAAGGAAGGAATGAATGAAGGAAGGATGTGGAGAAAAGGAAAAATGGAATGACAAACACCTGACAAAGGGAGGAAAGCAGAATGGAAGGAAAAACAGGGAGGGAGGGAGGGAGGGAGGGAGGGAGGAAAGAATGAATAAAGGAAAGAAGGAAGGAAGGAAGGAAGGAAGGAAGGAAGGAAGGAAGGAAGGAAGGAAGGAAGGAAGGAAGGAAGGA
>CAEGAE010038518.1:0-16098 GCA_903067095.1 Girardinus metallicus
TCAGAGACATGTCTAATCGACTGGTTTGGTGAATTATTTATAACCTGCATTGAGTGAGCAGGTCAGCCCTGTTTTTTCAGCAGAGTGTTTGAACGCTCAGAAACAAAACATTGAATAACTGACAATGAAAGTTTAAAGGGCAAAAAAAAAAGCTAAGGGATTAAAAGTGACTTAAATTACTCATGTAATGGACTGATAAAAACTTAAAACTAGTTTTGTTGTCTAGATATGAAAGTGGAACTTTTCTTAGCAGACCATCTGTTTGTTCTACTAAATAGATACATATAAAATATGTTCCTAAATACCTTTTACCTGAAAAATTTTGGAACTTCCAACAACTCTCGCAATCAACTCAGTGGTTTTCAAAAGTTTGATTTGCACCATAAGAAAGTATGTTTTGATTTCTTACATGCTTTGAAAAAAACTATAGAAATGCAGATTTTTTTTTTGTCATGGTAAGTGCTCTACAAATAAAGTCGGACTGATTCCTTTTTTTACATTTTTTGGGGTCATGCTGCCCTTTTATGTCTCAAAAATATATTTCCTCTTTAAAGCAGGTAGTTTAGAAAGAAAAGACTGCAGCTTATGGAAAGGTTACAAGCTCAAATTTTAAGTTTAAGACGGACCGTCAGTCAATCATCCAGTGAGTGTGGAAGAAAGACCATTTTAAAATCATCTTTTGTGCAATGGTAATTCACTCTGGATAACAACTACTTCAAGGTTCTTCAAATCAAATCCATCTTGTGTACCACTACACAGTTGGAGAGAGCTTAGTGAAAGTTCAGTCAGACAGAGGGCATCATGAAATAATCATCCCTCTCCTCCTCTAATTTTAAAAAGCACATCCCATCGTTGGCTTGCATCAGACAGAATCCAGGTTAAAGTCCTACTAAGGAATTTATCAAAAATCAATAAGATTTTTTATTACTTTAAAACAGCCTTTGCCAATTAGCGGATTTCCTGGAGGTGGTGTTGAAAACATCAAAAATTGAATTTTAAAGAGCGTTTAATCTTTAAACTGGAAAGGATCCTTTATAAATATTTCTGAGATGTTTCACAGAAGACGGTGTCAATTGCCTTTTAGACCTAAATTTGGCTCATCACCAGTGGGATTCACAGATCTGAAACGCATAAACAAACTGAGCAAACTACATATAAACATCGTCCAACAGCTGCTGCCTCAGTTGTCCTCAGTTAATTAGCGATTTTAAAATATCACCTGTGTCAACTTTGATGTCTCCAAAGATAATTTCTCGTGCCATCTGTGCTTCTGTTCCCCGGCTTTGAGAGTGGAACACGCTGCCCTTTCCACAACTTCCTGCTGTCACAGATCAGTGAATATGAGACCTTAAAGATCACCATGCATTTCCACATCATTATCCAGCAAATGCAACTAGATTTAAACTTGGTCATTATTTTTTTCTTAAAAAAAAAAAAAAAAAAAAAAAAAAGAGTAAAAACACTGAAGAGGCAGCAGACCATCCCATTGTACTAATTTACAGTCAAATACTGGAGCTCCTGCTGCTACATAAGAGCACCACAGTTGTTCACAAATGACTGCTTTCACGAGCCATATGAACATTTCCTGTAAACTTTGAATCTGTCAGATTGTAGTAGCAACAGGTCCAGCAACTAAACTCAGACATTTCATACCCCAGTTTCACTCTGCACCTCATTCTGGGGGATCCTAAGGTGCTAGGTTGGAAAAAACAATAATGGAAAAGCTTAGTAGGTGGGCTAAATAGAGGGCTAGAGTCACTGGAAAAGGGTTGATGGATCTAAGATTAGAGAAATAAAAGAGAAGCTAAGATTTAAAGCTGCAAGGAAAAAAAATACAGCTTTGTTCCTGGTCTTTGTGTTTAAGTATAGCTGAAATAACAACACAGAAGTCGTCTTATTTACATGGGGAGATGTTTTGTTAGCTACCATTGTGCTTACATAAAACACAGACTACAAAAAAAAATAATAAAAAAGAAGTATGGTAAACAACAGAAATGTTGTTTATAAGCTACAGACCAGAGAGCATCTCGTAGAATAGAGCAAAGAAATAAATAAATTCATGATACTCATTCGCAAAATGTTTTTAGGGCATATTGTAAAAAATGCTCAGATTATTTACAGACATGGTGAGTGAAGTCTTTGGCTTAAGCACAAGTCGCACTCAATTTGTGGAAGCAAATGCTTGACTTGGTGTGTATTCTTTGTTTTGTCCAGATCAAAGGCAGACTTTACTTTAGCCGTTCGGCTCAGTTGTGTTGCTGAGCCAAACGCAACTGAGCCACAAAAGAGCATAGTTTGTATGAGCTCTTGCATACAAACTATAATTTTTTTTTAAAAAAAGGCAAACAGTTCGCGATTTTTGCTTCCATTTGACAGAAGCTACGGTGGTGGAACCAGGAAGGAAGGCAATACGGTGACTGAAGATCATTTCATTAGAAGATTAATGATGTCCCTTCTGAGGTACTGTCATGGTAATTATATTCAATGTATAAATATGTTCTCTGTATCGCTTTATTCATCTGGTTTTTAATACCTTCATCCATCAATCATGCCTGTCAATCTGTCCAATCAAGTCAACCATTCGCCCACCCTTCAAGCCACATTCCAACCCACAAGACTAAGGATTAAGACCTAAAAAATTTAACTAATTCAGCTAATACATTAATAAAGAGGTTCAGAATAAAATTGAACATCCATGGGATACTTGCACCAAAATACGGTGGTGTGTATGTAGGACTGTTGTACTCAGTTGATGCCAAAATTGGCTTTTCTTGGAGCGCATCTTTTTTTTCTGTTCCTTCCTTTCAGCAGCACAGGGGCCTAATTTAAAGATGCGAGACCAATTTGTACATGTAGACTCACAGTGAAGGCAGATTTGTGGCGCACACCAGCGTCTCCTGTCTTCAGTGGGACTCCTGTGGGTTTCCCATCATCTTCTACGGGGATGATGATTTCAAACGCCATCAGTCCTCCAGCTCTAACTAGGAAGTTGAAAGGAAGACAGAAAACCACATTGCGAGGAGACTTAACATGTGAAATGCGATACTTTCAAGAATATTTTTTTTTCCAGCAGGTAATGAAAGGACTTGCCACTTTAACCTTGTTGGAGATCTTTTGCTAAAAATATTCCTACGAGGAGCTTTCAGTGCTTTGAGGACAGATTTTATTTTAGAGGAGTGAAGCTGAGAGGAAGAATAATGTGCTGCAGCAGGTCTCTGTGTGCATGGAAAAAAATGACTGATGTCTGTTTTTTTTTGAAAGTCATTTTGCAGACTCACATGGGCAGAGCTGGTTTAGCTCTGTCAAAATAACAAGGCCACAGGCCTCAGGCTTTGTGTTCCGCTGGTTAAAAAAGCAAAGTGCATGTAGGAACCATTCCTGCTCTTACTTCAATATCAGTTGTCGGTTGTTGAAGCTTATACCAAGGCAGGCAGAACTTTTCTGTTGGCAGCTGCAGCAACAAGATTTGATGGAAAATACCAAAAGGCCATCAGGAAAAAGGGTTTTACAGGTGTTACCTAAGATCAAGCCAAGCATTCAGAGTTCATCTGGGTGGAATGACACCCAGGTAACCTGGCTCAGTGTGGTCAGCGGGACTCTTTTTTTTTTTTTCTTTTAATTCCTACATGGATGAAATGCTTCCTCATGCCCACTTGTAAAACTTGGCAAAGCTAATCTAGTTTAACTGGAGAGGCTGACGGTCCACATCTTGCTAATACAAATTATACTGGTGACACTGTAAATGCTGTCTGACCAATTCAACCATCGTTGCTCTGAAGATTTCTATCTTCATTACTCTGAACTCTCCTGATCTTGTCAATTCTCCATTAAGCCAGCTTGGAGCGGATTCGTCTTGACAGTTTAAACTTGCATGAACTTTTGTGATTTAGGAAAGTGGACAAAAACATTCCAGTAGATATTCCACCCCCTGCCGTTTTTGGGCCCATTACCATCATTTCTTGTATTAATGGACTACCATGTCTGGAGTGTTGAAAAGCTACCCAGTTATTATTATAATTACTCTGCCAGATAGATAATATATGTGTCCTTTGCCCTTTCACTTTGGAGGAAGATAATATCATGCTTGATGCCCTGACTTTATTAGGTCATGAATTTTGAGCTCTAATTGTGCGTGCTACATTTTAATTAGAAACTTATTATGGGGAGTTGCATTGCACATGTGTGGTGCTGTTTGCAGAGAACATGACACCTTGTTCCTCTGCTTGAATTTTTATTTGGGTGCAATAACGATGATGATCCATCCAGCTTTTGTGGAGCTGTTGTGAAAAGTGTTAAGTTTGGACCCAGTCAGTTCAGGTATGATCCAATTTCCATTTTAACTCAAATAAAACTATACACAGCTTTTTTAAAACTATCTTACTTCAACAGCTCATTCAAAAAAAATATATGTATGTATGCATTATTGTATTCATGTGTTCTTCTCGTCATAGTTGTAACGCATTTTGCTCTTGCAAAACGTATGTGAGTAATAACTTAGTACATGTAAAGTAAGCAGAAACCAGCCATTTGTAGCCTCTGCACACTTTTATTCTATTGGACCCGGCTTCCATGCATCCATTCCATCCATTTTCTTCCACTTATCCAGGGTCGGGTCGCGGGGGTACCAGCTTAAGAAGGGAGGCCCAGACTTCCCTCTCCCCAGCCACTTCTTCCAGCTCTTCCAGGGGAATCCAAAGGTGTACCCAGGCCCCGAGGAACACGGTCGAACACCTTCTCCAAGTCCACAAAACACATGTAGACCGGTTGGGCGAACTCCCACGCACCTCCAGGACCCTGCTGAGGGTGTAGAGCTGGTCCAGTGTTCCACGACCAGGACGAAAACCACACTGCTCTTCCTGAATCCGAGGTTCGACTATCCAATGGATCCTCCTCTCCAGGACCCCTGAATAGACCTTACCGGGGAGGCTTAAAAGTGCGACCCCCCTGTAATTGAAGCACACCCTCCGGTCCCCCTTTTTGAACGGGGAGACCACCACCCCAGTCTGCCAATCCAGAGGAACTGCCCCCGATGTCCATGCAATATTGCAGAGTCGTGTCAGCCAACACAACCCTACAACATCCACAGCCTTAAGGAACCCAGGACAAATCTCATCCACCCCGGGGGCCCTGCCACCAGACGTTCCCAGCAGACCCTCACAACACGTTTGGGCTTGCCAGGTCTGACTGACATCCTCCCCCACCACCGGAGCCAACTCACCACTGGGTAGTGGTCAGTGGACAGCTCTGCACCTCTCAAGGAGACTGGTTCCCATACCAGAGCCATGCGTCGAGGTGAGACCGACTATTTCTAGCCGGAACCTCTCAACCTCACACACTAGGTCCGGCTCCTTCCCCACCAGAGAGGTGATATTCCACTTCCTGGACCTGGCTTGATGCATTCATCTTCATCTAACCACTATGATGAACAAGTGGCTGTTTTGTCATCAATCACTGTAGTATTCAGCAGGTCATGAGGTCGTTCAGAAGCATTTATCCCTCTTATTCATATTTCCAGACTCAATTTAGGTTCTGAGAATTGAATAAAACGGTGACTGTCAATTGTATGCATTAGCTTTTCAACAAGAGCCAAATTGTGATGACTAGACGACCAGGTCAAACAATTGCCAAAACTACCACTCTCGTGGTGTAAGTCGCTCCGCCGTCAATGGAATCTGTCAAAATTGTCCAAACAAGTAACAGTGGTGAAGCAGTGACTTTCTTCTCAACATAGAACCACACAACACTTCAGTGAAACAGACATAAATTGAACTGCAACAGCTTTTTGACACTTATGTAGTCTGCATGTTTGTGAACAGAAGTCACCCTGCTGGGCTTTTAGAAAGTGTTTTCAAAAGATCAGTAGGAGGTGTGAGTCTCAGTACAGCACTAGAACATTTCTTTAGATATTAAAGGAGTACGTCTTGCTGTTGACATTCTCTAACTCTATAAAGCACCACCATGACAACAGTGTGAAAAGTCATGGTGGGGACTTTACAACAGTGTGTTCACCTACCAGTAGCTCCCCCATAGATTGTCTATAGAGAAATACAGAGTAAAGTTTCAGTGGAAGTTTCAGCTTTTGTTGTTGCGCAAACAAGATCGTCTTTGCTCCGAGTCCTTGCGGCTTTGACGACAACAGAACCTCAAGCACTTTCCTCAGCTGTTTGCCCTTCATCATCTGGCAAACTGTGACACTTGTTTAGTTATTCCAGAAATGATTGCATTAAGAACAGACAACAAAATGGGAATCAAAGTTAGAAGCTGAAAAGGTTCAGCTCCATAAACTTGATTCATTTAACTATAAACACAGTTCCTCAAGTTTTTCCAGACAGGAGTCACCGTAGAGAGACCCTGAGACGCCATGGTAACGTCAGCGTAGATGTGTCAGCCGGGTTGTGATGACTGAAGGCTTGTCACACCAGATTTTCTGAGACCTAATGTCACACACTGTCATGTTTAAGGAATTAAAAAAAAAAAAGAAAATCAAACATAAAATGTGCAATAAATATTCAGAGGCTCCTACACTGATGCCAGAAAATGGAGACCGAGTAAATGTTTTTCTTCTTTTATGAAGCATGATCTATTCCTAAAGGTCTTAAAAGAGGAGTTGTATATTGTGAATCTTTGTTACAGTGTATTTTACATCAGTGAACAGGTAAATACAGGATCACTGATACTACAGTCTTTGGGATACGCTCGACAGAAAAATCTACGAATAGGTGAATCTACAAATATAAGGAAGAAAATGCAATTTGGAAAGCTAAAATATCTCAGCACAAAGCTACTTAACATGCTATTGGGAGGTGTTTACAAAGGAGCCAATACACAAGTGCCATCGATTTCCCTTGATGCTAATTGGCTGAACACCCGTGAGCTGAGTGAGGACGACTGTGGATGTTGGCTTCTGTGGTAGAGCAAAAATGACTTCCATTGTAAATATTAAAGCATAATTGGTGTTTGAACTATTAAATTCTGCAGTTATAGGTGTTTTTAGATGGGATTTCAAGTATTCACTAATTACAGCTGTTGGCAGGCTTTGGCGTGCATAGCATTGTTATTGTTGCCAACTGCTCTAATTGGAAAACTAAGGAGCAAAAGTCAGCCGATGATGTTTTTCTCTTATATAAATAATTACAGGATAACTTAGAAATAAACATTAGATCTAAACTGGTTTGTTGAAGAAAGAGGCCACGAAACTGGGATCACTGTGTCCATAGTTACTACAGTCATGGTACATCTATTCTTATTTTTGAGTTTAATGTTCCCAAGTGAATTCAGGTGATTTACAACCAAATATGAACTGCACACGTTAGTATTATCAAGTGCCAGGAGATGAAACTGTCCGTAATTTTGATATATAAATAAAACAGAAAAAAACAGTTATCAATGTCTAATTCTAAAACTGTTACTCTTAAGGCCAAGAAGCCAACCAAATTCCATTTTGGTTTTTACCAACTCCAAAAACATTTGAAAATTTTGGTTTGAAAAAAAAAAGAAGAACATTTGTCCAACTTGTTGGCCACATATGGGAAAACTGTCATTGGATATGCATTTAAGTTTTGCACTCGCATGTGAAATAGATTTAGCTTATTTAATTGAGTGTGACGGTTTGACATAGTAAGAGTCGCGTGCAGGTTGGTTTACAAGGAAGCCCTCTGTCTCCTTATCAGCTTTACGTTTTGCCTCATGTCTGTCGCAGAACGAAACGTGATCAGAGAATGGCATGACCCTGTTAACTTCAGCTTATTGAGCCTTTTCATTGCTCCTTGAAACCTGTCAGATGTGGAAGTAGACTGATCAGGCTGACGGATGAATTAATCCCAACAAAATGTTCTTTTTTGGCCAGAAAGCTGGTTCTTTAATGGAGAAAGAACGTAGCTCACATAAAAGCCTGGGTGATTCGTGTAAAGGAATAAAGCAAAGAAACACAAGACATTAATTATTAACACATGGTTAATTGGTTAATTACAATGTCAGGCAGACGCATCTCCCTTAACATTCTCATATACTGCACTCAAGTGGGTTTGTATTTAGCAGATTCTTGATTAAAACCCCCCCAAAAGCCCCCCAGTGCTGCCGTTTTTCTGCCCATGATTATAAAATATTCCCATTTCCTCTTGAATTAGCCTCCCTGCATCTGCCTGTGCTCTCAGCGTCGAGCAGCATGTCAAACACCGCAAGGCTGGATGCATCTAAACTGTAAGTTACATTCAAGCCGGGGCGATGACCAGGCTCCACTTAACGGCAGTGAACATCCCGAGATTAAACATAATGATCTGCGGACCATCTTTGCTCATTTACCAAGCTTTTAACACAAATATATCCTGTAATAAACTGGATTCAGTTGTTCCAGGCAATGTTCCAAGTCATTACATGTAAGTGTGTAAACAAACTGAATTAGAAAGGCAGCACATGCTAAATTGTCCTGAAGCATTGTTTTTTGTTTTTTTTTTCTTCTTTTTTTGTCACAGCTATACAGGTGTGGATTTGTTGTTTATACTTAAACCATCTCAGAGTCACAAGAAAATCGTAGTTATGATTATTCTCATAAATCTAAACAGTTTTCCAATTCAGCATGGAAAGCAACTGCAATGAAAGTGTTTGTGTTGGTGACAGAGCATTTATTGCAAAGGTCTTGATTACAAAGAAAAAAAAAAAAAAAAAGAATCGTACTTTATAAACAGAAAATTATTTTATGGCTCATCACAAACTTCAAGATTAAGGGTTTGGCTTCATTGTTATTCTGTCACTGGTCCTTGTTTGGTAGGTTGGGGAATCTCTGGGGATTCTGATTTAATCAAGTAAATCATTCAATTAGGGAGCCCCTTCAGTCCAAGAAAACCGCCAAAGACTGAAACCCAGCAGCAAAAATAACAATGAGGAACAAAAGACTAGATCAAAAATAATTACCTCCAGTAAATCCTGATTGTTTGGGACATCTGGACAAGCTTTTGTGCAGAAATGAAGTTGAGCACCCCCACGAGTCCTGTAGTGCCAACAATGAAGCACCCTGACATATTTCACACGCGGAGTTGCTTTTCATCCCAGAGAGTCAAAGCATTCACTAGGAGTGAATTATTTTAACAACTGAGGCACAGGTTGGTGATAATCAGTGTGTTATCTGGCTTGACTCAGTCCAAATGGATAAAATGGTTAAAAATCACAACATTTAAATGTTGGACCCATGGTTTAGAAACTCCCTAGGTCTTGACAGTAAGACGTTCTAATTCGATGAGATTTGGTCACCATCAGTCAGAATATGGTCCAGTTCTATCCAGAATTTAATGAGTTAAGATGGAGGGTCAGAACTATACAATAATAATATATATATATAATGAAAATTTCACTGAAACTGTAAAATGTTTTATTTTTATTATTGAGAATAAAAGATGGCTCTTCTGAACTTGCTAACCCTAGGATGCAAACTAAGAAAAATCAAATCTAAATAGATGCATATATTATATATAGATAAAGACAGATAGATCCAGATAGGCAGTGTTCATTAAAACACTAGAATCCTGTTTTGACTTAAACAGAATTTCACTAAGGAGAAAAAAAACAGCTGTCATATAATTTAAAATATTAAGACCTATTGAACAAAATGTTCAATCTAAGGTCAGATTTCAATAAACGGTTTTAATGTTTAAGCATGTGGACAGAAATCTTAAAGGTGGTCTTGTAGCCCCAAACCCTCCTCTCCGAATCAAAAAGGAGCGAGCTGAACGGGCCACCGCTTCCCTGCACCTCTGTGACTTACAGTTAGCCTCTCTGGCTTTTTACTCGATCTCTGCCTCGGCTTCATTACCCATTGACTACAAAGGCTTTCTTCTCTCTGGTGACTCACTGCATGATCACCGGCTCCTGGCAGTCACCATTTGTGTGCGTGGGTATGGGGGTGTGCGTGTGTGTGTGTGTGTGTCTGGGCTTTATTGTTCTCATTGCTCATTTAAGTTCTCCTCTGAGGGATGCAATGGCAATATACACAACTGCATTAGAACACAAAATGTTTCCTTCTCTCTCCTGACCACTGAAACGGTCACTAGGATCGATGGTCCTGGCAGTGGGGGTGACAACCGCAGGGTCACTCACCACATCAGGCAGCTGATAGCGGGGGAGGATGCAATTGTGGCTGCCTCAATGGGTTTTTAATTAAAGCATTTATTGGAAGGAGAACTGTAGCACTGCCCTCCGAAAAGTAGCACTCATTCTCTCCTTCTGATCCGACCTTGGATCAGAAGGAGGAAATGTTTATCAGTGCAAAATCTTCCTGCATCCACAACATAGAATGTTAGATAATCATTTGCTTCAAATGTTGTGAAAAAATGATATATTTTAGCAGCTGATTTTACAAGGACAGTTGGGTCTTATGATTGAGTATTCGTCACAGATAAAAGAAATGAAATAATGGGAATTACTGTATGTGTTGTAGGTCAAACAACTTATCTCCAGTCACAGATTTTTTATATTTCAAGGGACAAAAACAAGCACTGAAAGAATATGTTGCCATTTTACTGACCTTCACATTTTCCTCTCTTTCTGTTAAAGCTGCAGGTAACTTTTATAAACGTGTTTCTTTTTTTACATATTTGTTGTTAGAACTGTCACCATGCCCGGTGTAGTTGCCACTAATAGGCTGCCATCTCCTGGTTCCCACGCCCAATGTTGACAGTCTCACAGTACCAAAAATACAATTCTTACTTTTTTAGGTGAAAAAAAAAACAACAACAAAAAAAAAACAACCTTTTTCCACTTTATTAGTTTCCAGCTTCATTTCATACATGCTTGGAGAAACGACAGTTTAAATAAAACAGATCTGATAATTTGACTACAATAAATCACCTATTGTCATAATTTTTGATTGTGGGCCAGATAATCTGGTTCAAACGCGGATAAGAAACTAAAGCCAAAGAAACCTAAAATCTTAAAAAAAAAAAAAGAAAATAAAAATGAAATCATGAGATTAAAACATGTTACTATATATATCCATTCTTATATAAAATTAATTTTAATGGAAACAGTTAAGAACATAGCAGGAAAATGGTTTGTTTATGAGCACAATATGATCAGTTTTAAGATCACACAGTGAAGAAAAACGTGTATGTGTCTTTGTATTCAGTTTATGTAAATATCTGATTTCAACTGTAATTACATTTCACTTATGGGAGGCGGAGAAATGCAAAGCTGGAGTACTGTTTATTTAAAATGTATATGCAAAGAATATGATCAGTAACATGAAGGGGGGGTTCTCAGTGTTTATCTAAATTACATAAAGTTAGTTCTCTCTTCAGGTAACATCAAGAACAAAATAATCTAAATTTGATTTTTCTCATGACCCAAAAAAAAATGAACGTCTGTAATTCCAGTCAAGAAAATTCAATGAAGCTTTTGTTCATCTTGTGTGTCTTTCTGTTGGATCTAGCATTGACCAGCAACTTTTCCACAACACCTGGTATCCCACCAGATGAGGGCCAGAAAAAACCCCATTTAATATACTGATGCTTTATTTGGCATCATTAAATCTGAGTTTATTTTTTAAGAAGTAGGCAAAGCTAGCAACAACCAGCGCTCTCTTCACAATTTCTATTCAACGTAATTAGCTGTACTCTGCACATTGTTTCCCCTGATAGCCCTTCCTTTGGTCTGATCATTGAATCCAACCATGCCGGCTTAAAATACCAACCAGCATTGAAAACTCTACAATCCAGTCATTAAACCCGACTGAACACTTTTGAAACGGCAAAGTCTGAAAACACTGTCGTCAAATGTCACTGCTGCCCACAAGCAAAAGGACTTTCTTCGTCCCGTAAGGACAAGTTTAACTCCAGGGTACTTACACTGTCACCTGCGAACCCAATTTAAGATGATTATGCACAAAATATGGCAAGCTAATCAAATCTATAGTGAAAATTCAAGTCTTTGATGCTGGCAGGCTCTCATATCAGCAGAGCAAGTGACAAAATAATTAGCAGTGCCGACACCAGCAAGAACAAGCACCCACTTATTTTTGAACTTCCCTCTAGTTTAGAAATGAGTTTGGAGGAATCCGAAACTTTCTTCTGATTTCTAATGACTGTTATGCTTTATGAGGACTGTGGATTGTGTATGCAGAGGAAAGCAGTAATGTTGGCTGCAATTCATCAACTGTCAAAACAAGAGAGGCAAGAGCAGCTTTGCACAACCACCATTGGTGATGACTCAGAGTTTCTGCACATTGTAAATGCCAAACTAAAAAAACAAAATGGACCAGAAAACATCCTGGATCACTGACATAAAGTTGCATTTGTTGAGTGCTGAGTTGAATGTTGAGTTAAGTGGGCTTTTCTCAGGATGGGATGTTTATACAACACACGGTTTCAACCAAATGTTGACCAATAAAAATATGGGTTTTGTGTTCCAGTTTGAATGCACAGCGGATTTTCTCCAATCCAAAAGATTTAAATACATATTCTTACCCACTAATATCTGGTTTCCATGTCCTTCGTCACCCTGCTTTAGCTGCGTTAGCCGTCGACAAGCTTCTGGCATTATTTCTGCTCAACACTTGACTGGTCGTCTTGGCAAAATCAGTGGATTTCATTTAAATTGGCTGGTCATTGCCACAAAGTAAGTTTTTAGCATAATTCATACAGGATTGAGGTCAGGCTTTTCTACAAGCCCAATGTTAGCCTGCCTACTCCATTCCAAAGCCAGTTTGGATTTGTGTTTGGGAACATTGTCCTGTTGGATCACCCAGTTTCAGCTTCGCAAACAGCCAGTTGCATGTGAAGTAGCATTCTGTCTAGGCATTTCAGCTTCCCAAGCCGCATTTTGTTGTCAATATTAAATGTCCTCTACTAATCCGGAATTTTCCATTAGTAGTTTGGAGGCGCAATTTACCAAAAAAAAAAAAAAAAAAAAAAAAAAGAATAGAAATTGACAAATACTGGACTGCAAATAGGTGTTTTAGGTTTCAAGCCCTTCACACACTTCATCCTGAAAGTGTTCGCCTTGAGGAAGGGGTTTGCACTCAGTCTACACTCAGTCAATGCAGATGTAAAACTTTCTTCAGCTGAACTGTAATTCTCAAAAGACATTGGCTAAAGTGTTAAAAAAAAGAAAAAAAATCAGCCCTAAAACCAGAACGACTCAAGACTATCAGACTAGAAATAGATGTTGGTGTCCAAAGGGAAGCTGCTTTTTGATCAGAGTGGTTATCGTTGGAGTCAACCAAAGTAAGAAGTCTCTAGTCTGACGCCTTCAGACTTAAATGAATTTCATAAAAGCCAAATTTTCACCGTGAGCCAAGACAGATATTTTATAATATATGCTTTGCATGATTAAATCTAGCATAATCTACTGCAAATTTATTTTCCTAAAGATTGTGCTGATATACATTATAATTAATCAGGGTAATTTTACCAAACATTTGGATAGATTACTAAACAAATGTGTGTAGCTGGTGAAAGAGAAAACCTAAGAACATTGTACCAATTGCCAAGCATAGTGGAGGCAGCACTGACGGTATAATAAGAACCGTTACCTCCAAATTCATCTAAAATCAGCAACAAGATGTTTGAAACTCAGCGTGCCAAAGGGACAACGATCCAAAAAATATAAATGGTTGGAATGGGAAAAGCAGAATAACATTAGGTTTGTCAATGCCAACCAAAGTCGCACTGAAAATTTGTCAACCATGTTTAAAAGTCTTGGAAAGCAAAAAATTCACATGAATCCTTCCAATTCTGCCCTGAGGAGCGGTGAATTATCCAGCCAGAATTATTGCAGGACCTGGTTGACGACTATATAAGGTTGCGTTTCCTGTGCAACTTGCTATTTAACCAAACGTCAGTGGGGATGTGTGTATATCTTAACCATAGTTGCAGATGTATGCTGTGTAATTTCCTGTTTTGTTTAAAATGATGTATCATTATGCAAAACAAAAAAAAGAAATCCAAAAGCTGAAAAAAAAAAAACCCAACAATTAAACAGGCAATACACACCTGATGGGCCCCATTATAAAGACATCTAAAAGGTAACAGTTATTATTTTCAATGAATGTGGATCTCTAATGTGTTGCCTGCCACCAGACAAATGTCTGTACATTTCCAGAGTTTAGTCTTAATTATCCAAAGTGATTAAGCACTGTGAAAGGCTTTCCAATCGCAGTCATTATGGCACATTGAAATTCAATCTACCAGCAGGCAAAGGCTATTACAGCCAGCATAGATTTTGATTACCGATTATATGCTTGGATAGCTTCAAACCTCTTCCTCACATCACTTCACACATCTGAGGGGGGGAACAAAGCCACCTTCCATCAGCATAAATTTGTCACTTCTCTTTTTCACCAGCTCCCATTGACCTGAAACCTGAGAATAACGGACGACACAGGATTTCCAATTTTTTTTAAATATTTATTTATTTTTTTTGCTTTTGTGCGTGTATGCACTGTGCCTCAGTAGAGGTGCCGTTATGCAGGGGAGCCATCCTTAATTTGCACCTGCATAGCCTCCAGAAATACAAGCGAAACCAGGTGAGGCCGGGCAATATCCGCCAGCCAGAGTACGTGACAGTGAAAGAGAAGAAGTGTGACAGAAAACACAGGAGGAATGCAACTCAGCCGGACAGACAGCTTCTATTTGCCGATAATGACCGCTGACTCCTTCTTGATGCGGCTGCAACATGCTAGGCTGGAAACCAAGAGTCACGGTCAGCCAGAGCCAGACTGTGTGCTGCAATATTCAAAGGACAAGCAGGTTTTCATGGCATTAAATTGTATAACTCTACAAAAGGTTGTTTTTTTTGTTTTTCTTTTAATCAGAATACCTAATCTAAGCTGAGGCAGATTTTGTATCTCACCATTTATAGACTTTCAATCCACTGTGTAATACATTCTTTCTGTATTAACAGATAAGACTTTTACAATAGTATGAATTAAAATCTGCTCTAATCAAGAGAGGAGTTGGAGGCTCAATAACCTTTTAAGACGAATGCATAAAAGCGGCAGCCTTTATCAGCCCCACACTTCCAGGCTCCTGCTTGTCTTTGATATATTACAAGAAATAGGTTTGTAATAAAGGACTTTCATGCTAATTTAAAGTCACTCTTGTCTTCATCTGCAGGATGTGAGGATTATTAGGGGCAATTGTAATAGACTGTGCTCTATAAATCTCTACATCCGCAGCACATACAGTTTCTTGAATGTCTAAAATTAAAAAAAAAAAAAGAAAAAGTTCAGATCCTTTAAAAGTAAAACAATTTCACACCTTGTTACAACTGGAAACCTCATTGTATTTCATTAACATTTTATGTGACAGACCTGCACAGGATATACCATTTTTATCTGTTGAAATTAAAAATGTGCATAGTTCAAAACTTCATCTACCAACAAAGATCTGGGAAGTCTGACTGTATTCATATTCAGCCCCCTGTTCACTGATACCCCTCAATGAAATTCAGTGCAAAAAAAACTCCCCTCAGTGTTTGCCTAATCAGTAAAGAGCAACCGCATTTGCCTAATTTAACTTCTCAAACAAACAGTGAACAAACAGAAAAAGCGCATGGCTCACAAACCGCTGAAATCTCCAAATATTTCAAACCCTCTCTAAAGATGCTACTTTACTAGTTCAAAGCTCCAGATGGACCCTAATATGATTAATTTGCACAGTGGACACCGTCTCATAGAATATCTAGTTTTTCTTATGTGTGCTTATGGGGAGGAAAGCCAATCAGAAAAATAAATGTTGCTCCTTGATTGGCTGATTTGGAAATGCAGGCCAATAGAGTGTCAAGTAGAATTGTGCAGAGGTATCTCAGCTTATATTTTAGAAACGCTCTAGAGAAAATACTTGCAGTTACAGTCCACAGAAAAATTCACAAATGGGCGAGTCTGCAAATACTGAAGCAGAAATAGCCTAGTGTTCTCTGCATGTGCATTTAGTTGGAACACATTTCAGATTTATACGAGGAAAATTTTGGAAATAATGAATAAGTATAAAAATTATTTATTCCTTGATATCCATCCATTTTCTGTTCACCCTTTGTCCCTTAATGGGGTCGGGAGGGTTGCTGGTGCCTCTCCAGCTACGTTCCGGGTGAGAGGCGGGGTCACCCTGGACA
>CAEGAE010038520.1:0-24645 GCA_903067095.1 Girardinus metallicus
TCCATAATTTGATAGTTAGAGGGCACAGATCTGCCCCCCTCCTCCTCACCATGTCTGAACAACATGGAGGCTCTGAGTAGTTA
The DNA here is from genome assembly GCA_903067095.1 of Girardinus metallicus. Lineage (NCBI taxonomy): Eukaryota > Metazoa > Chordata > Actinopteri > Cyprinodontiformes > Poeciliidae > Girardinus > Girardinus metallicus. The sequence continues at coordinate 84 of CAEGAE010038520.1, forward strand.
TTAGACAGAGGGCAGCCAGACTAGTTTATTTATAATAAATTATTATATTTAGCTAAATATAATAAAGCTGAGGGGCACAAGCAGGTTTTCTGACATACAGATAAAAAAAAATAAAAAAATTCAAAATTCAAAAAAATATTTTTTGAAAAAAAAAATAAAACTCAAAAAGGGCAGTAGGGGCATCAAAGATAAAAGGGGCAGAGCCTCAAGCCCCCTTCACCCCTCTGCACATACCTGAATCTAAACACATTTTTCCTGGTACGAGCAGCCTCACTGCTAACATGGAAACCTCCTGGACATTCTGTAGAGCTGATGTAGTCTAGCAGATTTGTGCAGCTTTAGTTCAACAAACTGTTGATTTTTTTTTTAAATGAACATTTAAGAAATTGCAGGTTTTAATTGGCACCATCTAATCAGCAGCTATTGTGCACCTGAGTCCTCAGCTGAATGCAGCTAAATCATTGGCAGGTTACACTTCTTGTGTAGTGAAACAGAAGGTAAAAACAGAAGTGCTATGAAAAATTCATCACATCAAAATAATCAATCAAATTTATCTGTATAACACATTTCACAAACTAGGCATATAAAATTCCTATTTTGAAAATGTTAGAATATGAACTACAAGAACCCCACAAGACTGCGATGGACTGGAGAGCTGTCCAGGGTGGTCAACCTCTCGTCCCTTGACAGCTGGAGATAGGCACCAGGATCCCTCCCCCCAATAGAATAAGGGTGTAAGAACATGGATGGATGGAACCCCACAAGAAGGGGAGCGGCTGATCATTACCACTAGCCGAGAGCAGAGGGGTTATTGAAAAGCAGACAGTAAAAAATATATAAAGTATGCCTTTATTTTTTACCATCTTCAACGAAGGGCCTTTAAAAACCACAATATAAAAGCTTAATATTTTTCTAGAAAACCTCTGGTGCTGAGCCTTATGTTTAATTTATGCAGCTTACTCAGCAATATTCAATTTCTCAGCCATTCAGGACATGGAACCCCACCCCCCCAAAAAAAAGGCAGCAACTTAAGTTATAATTTAAATAAACTTGTATGAAGAACCATTGTAATATATCGATATTTATGAGGAATTTTAAGTGGAGTTACTCATAAGAACTTGTTTTTATTTAGAGCCTTAAGTTGTTGTAAAAGTGTAGCAGAGATTAGATCAGTGACACTGAACCAAACTCGTATCTGAACAACATTTGAATCTTTGACTTCTGTGGGTATCAACAGGTTGAGAAAAACACATTTGTTATGCATTACTACTTACTAGTCATTTTTGGTCCTGCAGCTTGAACACAATAAAACATTTTAAAACCACATCTTACATTAAATTTCAATGTAGCTTTGCCAACCCCTACCCCCAAAATGGCTTTTAATAAATTTCCATGTTTATGGTCCCCCCCAACAATGTAAAGCGATTTCCTCTCTTAATAACACAGTGGTGGAAGCCTCTGAAGTCATGTCCAGTAGAGACTCCTGTGCTGGTTGTTAAGTCACCAGAAAGGGTCCTGGAACAGCTGACCTGGAGCAGGGTGCGGGGCGGACAGAGGAGCGGTGCCACCCCACGGCCAGCTACAAAACAAAATTCAGAGCCTTCAAAAGGACATCCACTACACCTTTGGGAAACTGAGGTTTATTCAATCTGTTCCTGCTAATTGTGACTTGCATTTAGTTTATGGTTCATAATAAGCCAATTAAACTGTGTAATAATTAAGGAATACTATTTAGATCAGTAGCAGGTTAATAAAAGTGATGTCAAATATCATTAATGGTTTACATAGTCCTGTATAAAGGTGGGAAGTCTTATCTAAATTTAAAAGAAACAAGGTCCAAATTCTTTCATTGGAGAAAACACATCTAGTTGATAATGAGCATGTTAAACTGAACAAGATAGGTTTTAAACATGTTTTTTATTCTTCCCACAGTTCAGGGAGACGCAGGGGAGGGGATGAGCTTCCTGTCTGGAACTCTTAACTATGAACACATATCAGAATACAAAGGAAGGTAGATATATAGCATAAGGTCCATGTATTGTTTCCAGTCATAATCCAGTTTATGCTGATGTTTCTCTGAACATGTTCTGTGTTCAACTTCTTGGAAGTTGACATTAAATCTGATTTTATAAAATTGAAAATGAACTTGATAACCTGTACATGATTGACAAACAGAAAAAAAATATTTTTATTAAGCAACAGCACTGGGAAATGGGGGGAAAGTCACTAAAACTTCTTTCTTATGAACTCAGAAAGCAACAAGTGGAGAGGGCTGCAGATCTTTGAAAGCATGTGCTTATGTAATATGCTGGTGAACAAACCAGTATGCTTACTAGGGTGAGCAGGGAACTCACCCTGCTCACCACAGTTTTTGAACTATGATGATCAAAAACATTTGGAGTAAAAAGGCGCTGACAAGACAATGGCTAAAACTGGGATCTCTAACAACTGAGGACTGGGTTAACATACTGTAAGAGATCTAGGTATTGGAGATACTATCTTTCTCGGTCATAGTGCAAAAAGACACTTTGTATAAGAAATGGTCAAAGTGGATGGTTCTGTCAAGTCTGTTAGATCAGATTTTTTGTAAACCTTGCTATCATACAGAATAATGCAAATGTGAATAATTCATATTAGTGGAATGCAGTGTCTTTGCATTTAGCTGCTTATGCTTTTACAGGAAGTCTTTAAGTTTTTCTGCTGTTTTATCAGCAAAAACATCTGTTATTAAAGTTATGAAATTGGAAGCTGCCAGCTGTAGCAATGCACTTGAAAAGCTGATTGTGTAAATCATGCCAACAGCCCATTATCTTCTACCTGAAATGTACAAGAAGATACCATCTTTGATGTCTGTCCACAAATGGGAGCTTAAAGCAAAATCCAAAAGTTTACTTTATTCTTGGCAGACTTTTAACAGACTGATGAGTCACTGGTGGGCCAATACTGCTGGCAGCTTAAGCCATTTTTGCACGATATTATGGATATTGTTGGCTGAGAAAATTGTGACAAGCTTAACAATAAACTGCTGTGAAAGCAGTAGAGAGTATAAACACTTTTAATTAGATTTTTATCACTACAATCTACTAAAAGTGGAGATGTACCTGTTTGGCTAGTTGTTAGCTTTACACTCCTCTAAAGATTACAAGGATCCATGATTTGTTGCAACATTAGACTTTATTTGAGAAATATATTTTAGATGTAAAAGCAATACACTAATAATAGCGCATACTGTTTAGCTTGTATAAATTTTTATAAAATATTGTGTCAAGAAAACCCGAGATCATCCCACTTCCCCATACTAGAGATTTTAGTTTATCAGTAACAATACATTAAGTTACCTTTAAAATTAATCACACAAGTAACATCTAGACCCAACAGTAGACTCAAACTTCAATAAAATCAGTCTGGTTGTGTGTGTTGTTTTTATCTCCTGAAAACTTTGCTTTAATTCTACTTCTTTTTTCTATCTAATCATAAGAAATCATAGTCAGACAGAAAGAGAGTCATGAAACAGGAAGAGAAGGATTAAAGATTAAGTAAGTTTCCAGCCTGTAGATTTAGAAAAGTAGTTGATACTATTCCTTATTTCAAAGCATGAAAGTTTTAAAAAATGAAATCAAAACATTTTGAGTAATTGAATAAGACCCAAAGTAAAATATTTATATTAATATTGGTTTACTTGTAAGAATACTTACACTTACACTTGTGGGAATGCTTACAGGTAAAACAAGTAACTGTAACTTTGGTATCAAATAATTATTCTAGATTATTCTTGGTTTCTTTTCAGAAAACATCTGTAATAACTCAGATTACGATTATAATAAGAGTAACTGATAAATTATCGTTATCCTAATATTATAAATGCATGCTAAATCAAACAAAATAAAAGGTTATAAATGTGATTTCGACATTGAACTGGAAATGGTGTAAAATGTGTAACTGCAATCAACGATCACTGATGTTGTGTTGGAGGTAGATGGTAGGTGAAAGGATAGGGGAAAAGAGGAACTGACAGGAGAGCAGAGATGACCAAGGCCTTATTTGGAAACAGATTGTTGAACAACTTAAACTTTTCAAAGAAAAAGTTGTGCAGATAACCGCTGAGCACAGACATCAGAACATAATGTCTCTAAGACAGTGATGGATATGAGATCATCTGTCCATTCAGTTAATGAAACAAGCACAGCAGCAGGGCTAGCCAGTGCAAATGCACCAAAAGGGTGGATAAACCCTATAAAAGCTGAGTGCAAAAGAGGAACCTTTGGTTGGTTCCTTCAGGCAGCTTCGAACTAAGATCAAGATGGACCAAGAACTCTGCAGCTGAAGAAGAGCCAGGGCTACTGCGTCGAAGACTATCCTGTGCATGGGGACCAACCAGCCCCTCAACATGTGGTTTCAAATCACACTTCTCTCATCAGCTAGGTTCAGACTCCAAAGACAAAGATAAAGGCCAAGGCAAAGACAAAGGCAAAGAAGAAGAACTGGTGCCCTCCTACTGTGAGGTCAGATCGTCTACATCTCAATGGACCAGAAAGATCATGAGACAAGGTGAAGGGGGCTTCAGAGCCACAAGACAAGACTGCTACACAGACGAGGAAGCCATCGTAAGACCCGAGTCCTGCCGCTCTAAATCAGTACTCTTCCTGCCAGCACCCAAGGCCCGTGTGACCTCACCATCCAAGCAGAGGCGAAAGCTCATCAGACCTGCAGAGATGCCTGCCCTCTTCGATCAGCACAGTGAGCCTCCTCCTGCTGCAACATCTTCATCATCAGGCCAGTTCTGGGGTTCAAAATGCCATACTCCTTCCATCTCTCAAATGTTCCCTTTTTAGTTCTCAGTGTCAGCATTAGGGAAAGATAGCCTAGATGATTGATTTTACTTATTTGATTATTTCTGCTACTGAATTAAGCTGTACTGACCCTTGCAAAAATGCCTTACTAGTAAAATATTTAGCATAAAGAAAATCTAAAAGATGTTGTAGCCATTCAGTTAATGAGTCACCTCAAAGTTCTTTGATGGTCATAAAATAGCTATGATGTTTGATTTTGAGGAAAAGATGGAATGTTTTAAAGGTTGCTTTAGCCCAAAACTATATGTAAAACAACATCCCTGGGACTTGCCAAAGTCACTAAAACTAACTTGGTTCAGTGGCAAGTTAACGTTGTAATAAAAAGAGAAGGAGCGACCATTAACAGGTGTGCCTTGTGAAACTAGTTGGCTGTAGGCTGCTCAGTCTGGCTATTTCAAAGGGGAAAGTCGAGTGGGGCATCTGAATGAAGGTTATTAGAAACCAGGCAAGTCTTTCTCGACACCAGCTTAAACAGAGTTTACTGCAGTTCTGGACAGGATAAATCCCAGCAGATTTAGGAAACTCAATTCACCTGTTAGATGGAGAGATGCACTCCCCCTCTCAGAAGGGGAAGTAGAGAGAGAAGGGGGGGATGTTGCGCAACAATTGTCACCCGGACATCGCCATGTTGTTTTTGCTGCAATGCATTCTGGGCAAATGATGTATGCCCAGAATGTAAAAATACCTAGGCATAATGCTGGATGTCATTTACAAAGCAGCCACTCCAGGAACACCTCTTATTTTCCCTGGCACTGAGTGGCCGCAACCTCCAAGAACAGACATAAGGAAGACTGTAGATAGTAGCCTACCTTGATTTTTGCATATCAAGTTAGGCTATCTTTGGTGTGTGCACTATTAAAACAAGTGGTTATTAGCCTTTTTTCTGCGAGGGCTTGGCAGATTTTAGCTAATCACGTGCGACTGTGTTCCCTACAGTGAATACTGGTGGCTCACTATAATTTCTGCAGCCTTTCATCACAACTGTGACATTCTAAATTGGATGAAGCTGACTTAAAGGGGCAGTATTATTTAAGTTAGACTTTTTTGAGGTTTATATTATGTTATAATGTTATTTTATCATCTACAGCATACCTGGAGTTTTACCTTGATTCTTTCATACATGTATGAGAACTCATTCAATATCCATGGCAACCATTCAGCTAAGCAAAACACGTCAGAGCTGCAGGTTCCAAGCTTAAGACTTACAGAGCAGCTCTCCCCACAACTTCCCACTCAACTCCTTCAGACTAGCCAGCAACAATTAGCAAACACCTGGTGGAAGTGAGCATCTGTTGAGCTCATTTATAAGAGCTACTTCTCAGAGCAACAATGATATAAAAAGTTGTTAAAGGGTTAATAGAGGAGCCATGTTGTGATTACTTTCTGAAGGGGGAGTATCAGATTTACTAACATGCTTATCCCTAGTGGAGCTGCAAGGGGTACTTGTGCCTATCTCCAGCACTCAACGGGCAAGGGGTGGGGTCATCATGGAGCGGTCACCAGTCCATTGCAGAGGTCATTGGCTTAAAAAAGCTAAGTAATGGAAAATTTACCTTAAAATTGTGAATAGCTAAAAGCTGACAAATGAGCATTCTTTACTCTGATGTAAGGCTTTGGAGACAGGTGTATGCCAAACTGGTCTGTGTGAGTCGATGATCATTTTACTTTCATATTAAAACTTCTGTTTGCTTTTTTCCCTGAACCTCTTATCTGATCCAGCATGTTGACACTCAAAGCCATCTTGAGTCCATCGTTTTCTTTCATTTCCACTGAAATTATCAACAGACCAGATGTCGAGTCGATAGATAAAACCATTATGAGGTGTGAAGGTTGGTCACCATCCTCACAGGAGTGAAGCTTGGCAGTGGTGTTACGGATTTTATAGGGAGCATCTCTGGAGCCTCTGATGAGAAGTGTTGAGTGTGTGGGCGCGTGTGTGGGGGCGTGTGTGTGCGTGTTGGTGACGAAGCAGGACTCTTATCACTGTGCTGGTAATTAATCCTTGTGTGCCACTCTCCCACATACACAGCAAAAAAAGCCTGTCCTGTGTTGCATCCCCTCATTTCCAGGCTGAGAGACAGCAGGTGTTTAGGACAAAGTAAACAGAGTGGAAGTTGGAGGGAGGAGTCATTTGACCCACTCCAACCCGCCATCATGAGGTCCCCTGCTGGACTGAAAAACAAGGAACACCTCTCTCTTGGTATGCAAAACCCGTTTGGCTCTTCTTTTTTTGTTCTTCTTGTGGAGGTACCAGGCTGCAACTCAAGGTCACACTTCAGTCTAGGCTTTGCAAATATTGTTCCACCCCCCGAAGGCATCACAACGCAAGAAAATTAGCAGATGCTCTGTGTGTGTGTGGGCGTGTGCGTGTATGTATCTGTAGAGGAGATGGCTGACTGCCACAAAGATCCAAAACAGCCCCTTATCCAGCTAAAAGTTCGGCTTTAGCTCCATGTGTCAATTTGGTTCCTGCAGCAATGACTTGGAAAACCTTTAAATACACCCCTGTTGTAATTATTACACAATATAAAGTGAGCTTAGTCTGAGATAGATAGATATTAAGTATGATATGAGACAATAAAACTAAAATAAAACATGATATTTTAAGTTTCATTACTCTTTGTGTCTATTAATAAAGTGCAATTAACTCCCAAAATCATGTTTTTTTTTGATGATAAACTTTTTATATCTGTTATTTATGGTTATATAATTTAGTTTCTGTCCAAAATTGACACTTTTGTGTAAATTTGTTTAGTTCTGTAATATTTAGCCTAAAACATTCTCAGTTCTGGGGCGTGGCAGGGTCATAGCAGTAAAGCTGCCAACCCATATACGGATGTCTTAATTCTCGACACTTTAACCAAATTATTAGTCATAAAGTCGATATAGAAAAGTTATATTTTATCGTGTTTGAATTTTGTGATTAAAATTTAATTTGTGATCTACAAATAAATGTTTTTATCTAAATATTTAGTTAATTGAAGTTATCGGTTATCCTTAGTTTTTTATCTTGCCCTGTGGTAGCCTTAAACCTGGGATATTTAACTTACTATAACATGACATTTTGGCATGAAATAGACAAAATAGGAAAAAATAAAGCTCTTCTGCCTTCTCCCAGTGTTAATTACAGAAGTACACCCCTCAGAAACAACCAATCAGAGCCAAGAGAAGGGCCTTAGAACTGCCAATTACTCTTGTGTACTCTGTTTACACCCTTCCTCTTTCTCTCTGCTATGCTATGCCATGAATGATAAGGCTAGTTAGCTTGGCCACTGATGACGGAGGATAAACTGTTTTACCGTACAGGGTTAGCACGTTGAGCAGTACATACCTGAGGTTGATTAACAGTGCTACAACCCTGCTCCTGGCTCTGATTGGTTGTTTCTGGTTGGGAGCGATGCATTTCTTTAGAGGGCAATAGTAGCTCAGGGAGAAGGTGAGCAGATTGATCTTTTCACAGATTATCTGTCTCATATTATGTGGTTACCACATGGTCACAGTTTTAACAAATATATAAAAAACTTTTTTTTTTCTTTACAAATGATACTTAACCAAGCTTTAATGACAGACATTTGCAACTTTAAGTCAGTTTGAATAAAAAAAAGCCTAACCCAGTAAGCTGGGTCAAACCCATTACCCAATCCTGTTATGTTCAGTAAAGCCGGTGCATGATCAGCTCATACGTCATCTAGCATTTTGTTTTTACTAGGTAACCCAAGCTGAAATCTTTTTAACCCAGCACAGTGTTTGGGTGCATGGCTTGGCTTTCATAATATACTGCAAGTCGTTAATAGTCAGGTAAGGGACTCGGAGTTCTTTCACTGCAACACAACATATTGCTCCTGAAATTCAGTCACTGCTTTAAGAATCTCCCATTTCTAAAGCTCACAGCCTTTCACTTTGCATCTTCGCCTAGCTTCTAAACACAGCAGTACATTACACTGTGGGAGTTCCACTTCCAATCAATTCATATTTACCTTCTTATTTTTAGCTACTAGCAGATGCAGCTTAGATGTTGCAGCTCCAGAAGCAGTTTTAAAAAACAGCCTTTTCTACTTTCAATTTTATTCAGCCTATATTTTTTTTCAGGAGCCCTCGCTCACAAGCATTTATATTCATAGCGTACATATACACACAGCTGTCACATACCTGATTTAAATGTATCTCAGTGGGCATGAGAGCCCAGAAACTACTTTAAGGTCTGCTCTGTAGGACGGATTTAAGAGTGTGTTTGGGGCTCGTGGCTGTGAGGGAGGCAGAGATGCTTAGAATGGTAAGACTGGAGGAGGTGACTCAGGAGATTAGGTCATGTCAGCTTTCAGGCTGCACATTAGCAGAGTTACGCTCCAGATGAAGAATTATCCTGGGGAAAATAAATCAGTTGTCCAAAGGCATAGACATCCAATTAACTCGCAGCTAAAGCCACAGTAGTGCAGAGGCCTCGGACATCTGTGTTTTATTATTTATTTTTACAAAATTTTAAGGTCAAGCTTGACACAACAACCCTGTCGCTTTTACTATATGTCACACTTTGATATTGGGGAAAACTCCTCTTTTGCGATCAGCTCTATAATTAAAGGGCATCATATTTTTGAGTTGGAAAACCTATTTACCTTCGAAAGTATTAAACATTCATCATATTTGGCCTTTTTATTGTCTAACAACTAACAACACATATTGAAAACAACTTAAAAAAGTTTTCTACCATAACCATGGATCCACTATGTCTTAATTATATTGATACCACCAGCTGTTGTTTGTGAGCATAAAGTTTATTAGGAAAGAAATAGGCCTAATTCAACAAGCAACAAATTAATTAATCAGATGAAAAATTAAAATGAGCTCAATAATTTCCATTTGATTTATTGTTTTCCTCTTTTCTCTCTCTCTTTCTACCAAAATCTGACAAAAGTCTTCAGTCTGATTCTTTGGTCTCTATCAGCCCTTTATTTGAAGGACAGTACTGTTCACAGAAACTTCAATATTCATTTTATTTTTTGTTTCCATTGTTTTTGTTTATTTATTTTGGATATTTAAAATGTCTTCTAGTTCTAGTTTTAAATCTTCATTTGAATTTAAAGTTCATCGATCTTTGCAAATATATTCTTGCATTATTTTGCCATCGCCATGATATTATTTGAAAATGGTCTCAAAACAACAAGATCTTTAACACAATAACTTCTGGGGACAATTTATTGTCCAGCAAAATTTGTTATTGTGACAGACATAGAAAGAAACACTGCTTGCTTTGTTTCCTCTTCTTTTGGTTCCTCTGTCAGCACAAACCTGCTGATGTCTACAGATTTCATTGAATCACTTACTCTTCCCATCAGGATATTTTACTTCTAATACCACTCCTAAGCATTTGAAAATAGGCATTGGAGTCACATTCATATGTTTGAATTGACTGGAGGTCTGTCTCCATGTTTTTTTTACATTGACAATAAACGATATTTATTGCCACCGAGATTTTCTGGGTACTATTTCTGCACAGGCGTAATTGGATAAAGCATGTTGCTGCAGGATAAAGCTCTGACATTGTGTCACCTACAGTGCTCTGTACTTTATGGTTTGACCTAAAGATATAGCTGAGTAAACACATACAGCTAGTTTTCATGCTTTGTTCATGCTGGCAGCGTTTATATCTGTTGAATGTTAATTTGGCTAGTAGTAGGCTATAAGGCTATAAGCCTACTACCCAAATTATTAAGGGTCATCTGTTTTGATTAATTATTAATAATTAATTAATAATTTGACTTGTAATAAATTTAATCATGTGCAGACAGAGCTTACAGACAGCAGTTCTGTTTTATGGTTTGTTTTCACTGCTTTGTTTTTAAAACTGTAAAAATAATGAACTGGGGTTGTCAGCTGTACATAGAGCTACTCCCTCTGTTACTCAGAGGCATACATTTTCCCCATTCACTGTGAATGTCATACTTAAGGATGCAGGAAGGCTTTGAGTTTCGGCTGAAACCCCACATTCAATAAACAAAATAATGTTCTGCAGTAGCAAACAGCTCTGTCTGCCCTTCACAAAGTTTTTTTTTTTGTAGAACCTAAGAAAAAAACACTTTTTAATAATTGTGATTACTAAAAAGTATCAGTCAGCAGATGTACGAGTTATCGGAAGGCTGCGCACTTCACCCCCGAGCCTCCGCCACCCCCAAGTTTATTAGTATTTTCACTTGTGTTTCATCTGCATTTATCAGTAATGGTAAAGCATTACTGTGCTATTTATCAGTAATACCATATTTGATATTGATGCCCAAGTTGTTCAAGTTTTCAAGACATAATATCAAGGAAAATGTTTTTTTTTTCTGTTGCCTTGTGATCACTTGTTAATTTTTGTCATTAATTTTTTTACATATTTCTCAGTATTAAGCAATTAATTATTATAAGCTGTCTAAAATGACTATTGTAATGACACATGCAATTTAATATTCAGTTATGCGAGACTCGTATTAAATAAATAACTTTAAATCTTATTTATTTGACCTTTCTTCATACAGGATAAATATCACTGAGAAATAAATAATTATCTTCGTACACTTCAGCATCATTTCTTGAACTTACATAACATAAAAAGATAACAGATCAACCCTGTGAAGAATAACAATAATTAATCGGGGTTCTACATGTCCTTACTTATTAACTTTATACTAGAGAGACATATTTTCATAATCACTTATGCGATAATCACTAATAATGGTAAGAACGCTGATCTAACAGATGTTGTGCAGGTTTTATGAACTGAATAAAGGCCACAGCAGGGGCTTTTTGTAAGCTAGAAAAATTGCTCCCCACAGATTTTTTTCTAAAGGATTGCACATTGCATGAAGACAATTTTATACAATAATGCCTGTGTGGCGAATGCAAATGTTTGCTTAGGAGGAGGTACATTGATCCTTGGCAGCAGTCTAGAAAGATTTCATATCTCAAAGGCATCTCTGGGTTGAAATACCACGGAGAAGTCCCCACTGATCACACTATGTGACATCTACAAAATGAGATGCTTTATCTGCGAGCGCTGTGAAAGCCATTATTCCCAACAAATCCGCACTTTAGGATCAGATTTTTTTCCTCTCTCCCCTCTCAGTCCCCCCGTGTTCTGTGCCACAGAACAGATAGCTCTGTTCTTGGTTATCACATCATATTTTTTCCTCTATACATCACGAATGGTGAAATGCCACAACGCATAATTCTGACAGCCCACTCAAACATTTATAAAGCCATTCATAGCATCTGCTACAGCAGCACCAAGCATTCTCTGCAAGCCCTGTATTAACAGAGACTCTTTGCACCGCTGACGCTGCAGACATGTTCATCCCCATGCTCCCATTCAGCCATTGTTGTGTCCACTGCTTACAGGAGAACCATTTGGACATTCAGTTGCCTCGGTATCAAAGGCTGAGAATGACAATAATTCCTCTATTGAATGGGCAAAATGAGCTGCTGGTCTGTTGAGCATTGTTTGGATATGATTTGACATGACAGGTCAAACGTTACATAAATAAAATGTTAGTCTTTTAGTTTATATCTCTGTCCAAGTGATTTACAGTATGTTAGGGTACACAAGAATAAAAATCTAAGCCTTGACCATGCTTAGGAATAGTGGTATTTCCAGTTAGGTTGCTATACATACTTACAGAAAATCCTATTAAATGGATGGATGGATGGATAGATAGATATGTATGTATACATCAGATACTTAAAAACATTATTTTTATTCATCTAATATTAACAGCCCAAACCTAGAATCCCTCTGTTTCTGTTGTACTCCTGCTAGCCCTCCTTCCAACCTCCAGGGAGGGGTTGAAGAGTTTCATTGCAAGGAGGATGAAAGGAGTTCCTCAGTCTGTTGGTCCTGCACTTTGGAAGAAGCAGTCTTCCAAGTGAACCTGCTTTCCTGGTTGCTGATGACAGAGTGCAGAGGGTGGCTGGCATTGTCCATAATAGTCAGGAGTTTCTGCAGTGTTCTCCTTTCTGCCACTGTTGCCAGAGAGTCCAGCCTTGTGCCGATCACTGAGCTGGCCCGTCTGATTTGTTTCTCCAACCTGGAAAGGTCTGCCTTAGAGATGCTTCAACCCCAGCACATTACAAAGTTTAACAGGATGCTGGCGACAGCAGACTGGTAAAACAACCCCAGCAGCTTTCCACAAACATTAAAAGATCTCAGCCTCCTCAGGTAATACATCCTGGTCTGAGCGTTCTTATAAAGCTGCTTGGTGTTGCTTGTCCAGTCCAGCTTGTTGTCCAGCCACAGGCCAAGATATTTGTAGGTCTGCACAACTTCCACCTCATCAGTCCTGTCCTTCCTAAAGTCAAGGACCAGTTCCTTCATCATGGATGTGTTTAGCTGCAGGGTGTTTCTATGGCACCAAACAACAAAGTTTCTCACCAGGTTCCTGTACTCCTCTTCATTGTCTTTGATACATCCCATGATGGCAGCGTCATCAGCGTACTTCAGGATATGACAAGTTTCAAAGTTACAACAGAAGTCCGAGGTGTACAGGGTGAGCAGGATGGGTGACAGCACTGTCCCCTGGAAAGCTCCAGTGTTGGTGTCCACAGAGTCAGAATCTTGAGAAACGCCCCACAAACACCACTTATTGCTGTGTCATATATTCAACTAAAAAAGAATTAATAATTAGTTCTTATTGTCATTTTTACCATTATCACAAGAGTATCATAAAATATTGTGACTACCCCAAGTAGTCACTAAACTAAATAGGTTGAAAACATTCCTTACATAGTTAATAATGCTTAAAATGATGATTCATTACTTTTTATGTATGTATATTGGCATACTGTTTGGCAGGCTAAAGAGTCACATTTATCTTTGTGAATGTGAAGATTATGCTGGTTGATGCCTGTTCAAATGTTTGATGATAAAGTTTCAACCAATAAGACTGGTTGATTCTAGGTAAACCGTAACATTGAAGACGAGAGGTGTAGTTGTTCTGATGAATCATGGTGCAGTACATAGGCCTGGGCTATGTGGTCAAAGTATATTATAGGCTAGGTATAAACCCACCCTATTTGTAGAAAAGGCAGAATGAGTATATGAATGTTTGATATGAGTTTGCGGCGCCATTAGAAGGTTTTAGATTTGACTTAGCCTCTGGTTTTGGGACTAATAAACAATCACATAATCCAGAGTTTAAATAAGCCAGTAAGTAACAAAATTCTATTATTATTATTTATTTATTTATTTATTTATTATCATTTATTCCTATTATTGTAATAAATGATAAACTATTTTTTCTGCTACAGTTCACCAGATTTTTTTACAGTTCATGATGGCTTGAACGCTAACATAGTGCCAATGCACTTTGGAATTAGAACAGTGCACCAGCTTGATAGATCCTCTACTACAGTGGTGTGACAAAGTGTTTTACTTGTTCCTGATTTCCTATTTTTTGAATATTTGTCACACTTAAGGATGAAGTATGTAACTTTAAGAAACAATATCCTTTTTACTTATTTGATAAAACTGTCACTATGACCCAAGAGTATGACACAGATAATCTGAAAGATTGAAGCTCCTCTGCTGCCTCCCTGTGGTCCTACTACCATCTAATTGGTCAGAAACAACCAGCTAGGGTCAGGAGGAGGGTCTAATGCTGTCAATCATTATGGGGATCTGCTACCGATACGAAAAGTCCATGTACTGAGACCAATGGCATAGAACTCATGGTGTTCTGCACTGGGTACTTCACTTTTCTATGAGGTCTCTGTCTCTTGCTATTTTTTCCATATTAAATGATCAACTGACAGTCTGGGCATGAAATTTTAGTGCTTTAAGAATGTCCCAAATGATCAGATAGTGATAGGCCGAATTAATCAGACAGTACAAATATCCATGGGCGGATGTTATAGCGTTGATCAAAGTTTGACTCTTGGCGCACCATACTTGTGCATATTGATATTACAATATGTACGAATGCGCATAGGAGTATTATTTTAGTAGGGCATCATGTCTTCTAGTGGAATTAAAAGGAAAGGCTGATAGATAATAATATCTTTGTACAAGCATTATTATACAGCATTATTTTATTCTTTTGGGATTAATAAAGTATGTTTGAATTTAAGTGAACTTTACTATGTTGCCATTTCTTATTCCTTCTTGTGGAAGAGGTTCAGTGAACACTAAGCAGGTAGGTGAATCATGATGAGTCTCTTTTTTTTTGGCCAGATAATATTCCTATTGCCAGTAATTGTGCTTTTGATAAATTGCAAATTGGATTTTTCAAACCTTTTCAGTGTTACATTTTGCTACAACAGAGAGAGATGAATTATTTCAAACCTTTTTTGCAGATATTCGCTAGGGGTGCCAATTAATTGAAAAGTCCACCACAAAATAAAACAACACCGTCCAAATTTAATCACAGTCTCCTAAGCTCCATTAAGATTACCTTTCATCTTCCATCTGGTTGTGCTTTTTACATGCAGAACCACTTTCTTTTTAAACAGCTATTTTTGTTCTATGCTCAGCTGATTACACAGAGGTGGGGAAATTATAAAATAGTTTCAAATAGTTTTGTCACACCTCATTGCGTCACACCCAGAGTCACACCTATAAGTTGCCCCATCCTTTATAGAATACAAAAGTATTTCCAATTAGACTTTAAATGCCATCACAACTCTGGTCTCCCCAGGCAGAATGTGAATAGAAGTCTCCCAAGGTTGCACTTATTATATCTCATTACTGACAGCAGCCGTCGCCAGGGACTCCAATCAGACTACCTGAACACTTAAGCAATTGGCTTCTCTCTTACTGTCTTCCAGAAATTGATTGGGTTTGGACTCCCTGAGCACCACTCTAATGTCAAACACATAACGCACAGGCCAGACATTAGCCAGAAAATATTCATTCGTTTTCTCACAAACCAGCTGATGATCTTTTTATCCAAGTGAGTTGCAAATGGTCTGTTTTTCATGCCTCTTCTGTCTTTCTTTTTTTCTTTTGTATTCCTGATTGGTTTAATACAGCTATCAGCAACACAGCACTGAGCACCAGATGGTTTCCTAATTTGGGTAATCTAATCATATGTGGACAGATTTCAGTGCCAGCAAAGTGACCACAACTATCAATTAAAAAAAAAAAGAAAAACAGATGCAATGTGGGGTGTTGGCCTAATGATCTGATGAAGCCTTTAAGTTTTCAACTGTAATGTCATTTAACAGATTATTTATCCAATTATAACAGAGGAAAAGCATTCGGTATTCTTCAATGGGGTATATTTTTTAAAGCATGTCCAAAATATTGCTTCCCTTGAAGCCACAGAAAGTAGTTGGTGGAAGTTGAAACGAACAAAAAAGGTTGGCAGAAGGCTGTAAGAACTGAAGCTGGTGTACTTCCGTCACTGATTCTTTTCATCTCTATTCATTAGTAGAGAAAAATATTAAATTGAAACATCAACTAAAAGCTGCTATACAGACGTCGTTACAAGTTATTGTTTACATCTGGAAATTTTACGCATGCGCCACAACACTGGAGGGTAAGAAGACGATTCTTTTACTTGTCATCAATGCCTCACTGCCACTGGTAGAACGATACTGTTTAAAAAATAGAACCTGGAGATGTTGGTATTATTAGTTTAGTGCAAAGGGAAAGGGCAAAGCAAAGGGAAAATAACAGACAAACTACTGAAAAACAACCCGAAAAAACTCATTCATCTTTTTTCTCGCTCTCTGTGTCGACTAGGCCAGTCACAGACCTGTTGCCATTGGAACTGACTGACAGCAGCTCCACTAGTGCATCAGCTTTCAACACTAAAAACATGCAAACATTTCCCTCACAAAGAACCAAACATTTAGTCTGTTATGTTTGTAGGCAGGATGTTTATTTTGCAATTATTAATAAGAGTTAGTCTTCGAGATAAGAGATTTTATTTAAACAAATGTAAACAGCTGCACTGCTGGTGATCTGTCAGAGTTTGTGTGTATGAATATAAATATATATATATATATATATATGGACATTGGATGTTTCTTCCTATCTATCATGCTTATTCAGGATGAGTGAATGCTAGGCAGTAGCTATGTTTTCATTACAAATGTGCGCAAAGCGTTTTCACTATTCCACTAGAGTCGAAGAAAAACAATTTTCCCATCAGGATATTTTACTTCCAACATGCTTGTTTAAATTTTGAGGTCTGTTTAGGTCGGACAGTGGGAGACACAGTCACACGGATTGGCAAGCGGCCTGTGAAGATGCATTGACTTTAACATGTTCTAATTTACATGTAAGGCCAACTTTGCATTTCAATGTGGCAAGAACAAGAGGTGAAGGAAACACGTTTGTTATTTCGAGACACATGTAAGAGTGCATCTAAAATCAATGTTACATTTGGAACTTGCAACTCTAAACTGAATAAATCAAAAAGCTTTAGGTTGTGTGTTCTGTCTGTCTCTGTGCTGCCCTGCGACAGACTGGTGACTTGTCCAGGGTGACCCCGCCGTTCGCCCGAAACGTTAGCTGGAGATAGGCACCAGCACCCCTCCTAACCTCACTAGGGACAAGGGTGTATAGAAAATGGATGGATGGATGAAGTAAAGCTTTAAACAATCTTCTCAAGAAGATGTAGACAACGTCTACATGTCAAGCGTAGCCTGGTAGAAACCAGACCCTTGTCCTATGTTATCCGCTTTGTCCAGAGGGTGAGAAATGATTCCTTCATGGAGGCATGAACTCAGTTGAAGTTTTAAATTTTACCCAATTGCTAACATTTGCCTGTGGTATATGTAATGGTTCAGTATTACCGTAAACTAATCGGCTGATAAGGTTCATTTAATAAAATTTGGAGGTGTGACCAACACAGACTGAACGGCTTCGTTCACTTCTTCTGCTGCCACTGTTAAATCTACAGGCAGACTACAATTCTAAAACCGAGCAGAAAATCAATATCATCGATTACTGAGTGGTCTGCTTGAAATTCTACCGGAGGAATCCAAGTCAACGGGAAAAAAGCCCGTTGAATTTTTCTCGCTGTTAAGTGAGATTTTAGTCAAACTGAACAGCACAATCGTAGCTTCAGAAAAACTATGATTCTTAATGGATTGGTGGATGATTAATATTTTTCTTTAAGCCAGAAAATTTTTAAAAGAAGTGCGGTGAGAGAGTTGATAGTGTAGCTAGGTTTACCAAAGTAATTTCTGATGTACCATCCAGCCTACATTTGCCTAAAATAGAAAGCTGCTCTCAAACAGCCATGCAGCCATGTGTGCCTTGAAGAAACCAAAGCTGCTATCTTACTGTGAACAGTTACTCCCCAGGCCGGTCTGCCCCGCGAGGAGAAAAATGTTTTCGGGTTTCCTTGGAAGGATGTGCCAAAGCTGTTGCATAATTTCTCATCGGTTTTGCTGTGGCTCTTTCTCTATCAAATCGTGTGCACATGGGAACTTCAACAAGTCTATTTTTGAATTGTTGTCATGTACAACAAGGGATATTCATTTAGCCACTCTCAGAGATTATCTTACAAATTAAAATGGCATACATAACACAAATGTTCAGTTTTCATGCCCTATGTTTGTGTGTGTGCATGAATGCTCTGTTAACATTGGTATGTTGTGATTTTCAGCATCAAAGTCTTTATTTTCTATAAGAATAAAAATGTTGCTCCTCTAGCATGTGACTCATATCCTAACTCATCACATATTGGCTCATGTCAAAGTTCTAATGCATTTTCAAGGTTTTTCACCAAATAATAATAAAAAATCTTACTATGGCATCTCAGGGAGTTTTGCTTTCATGTCATATCAACATCATAGAAAAGGAGAAAAATATCAGTATTAAAAACTGATTTATTAAAGGACAAAAGTTATTTAAACCAACCTTGCCTTATGTGAAAAAGTAATAATCCCCTAATTTGAATAATTACTTCCCAGCACTTTTCAGTCAGCAGTCTCATGTAAATGTAGCCTAAGGTTTGTGTGGAAAGCTATTTTAATATAATAAGAAAAACCTCATACTCTATATTGTATTTACTAAGGTTATTATGGTCTGTTCCATGGTTTGAAAAATTTAACTAACAAAAAAATTGTCTTTATTGTGATAGCTTTTTTTTTTCATGTTAGCGTGAGCTAATGTCGTCCAGGAAACATCCTTACATCTTGGAATACCGGAAATAAGCAGTAAAGTCCAAGTGAATAACGTCATGAATATCAGAGACAAATTTACTTCAGTCTTTCATCATTTCCCTTAACCCTTTTCTCTCTCTCTAGCTGCATTTCCATTAACCAACTGAAATCACAAAAGTGAAATTGCTTCATGGAAACATGGGAATTTTAAAAATAGGTCATGTTTTTGGTAAAAAGGTTTTGCACTAGGATAAGGTGATGTTTCTACCGTATCAAAATAGATGTATTTTGCAAAGCTGCAATTTTTTCGCATCACACGAGTTACCTGATCGTCAGTTGTTACTATTGGTGAAAACGACAAAGAATACGACAGGGAGTAGCAGGAGGATGATGGTTTGTTTTGTTGCAGCTCTCACAATATCACAGTTCATAAAAAGTTGTGTGTTGAATTCATAACTCTTCTGTAAAATCAAAGACTACAATTTCCCAAAATGCTGCACATGTAGCCCGTCGGGGCTTGTTGCTCCAACGCCTGAATAAAATGCAGACGTCTCCTCTGATTGGCTGACAGATGATGAGCAATAGCAGTGTGGCTGAATTATTAATATATTTCATGTAACTGTTTATATAAGTTGCTGCCATAATTTGTAATGACTTGTGACTTTAATATTATTTCTGTTTAATATTATTTAATGGAAGCAGTACAATTGCAATTTTTTTTTTTTTTACATTAGCAGGATAGCCACACAGATTTGTAGTAGTAGACAAAAGTTAGCTCACCGTGGAATATGCATAGTGCCCTCCAGGAAGACGATATCAGTTCAGGCTCATTAAATAATCATTTCTACCTTTAATTGGGAGGAATTTGTTTTTGTGTAAAAGCTTCCTATCTGCTGGAATTGTACAGTGTACCTGCTTTCAGTCATAGGGAGAAGAGCTGCTCAATGGGTGGAAGCAAATAGTCTGTCAGCATTCCTCACAGAGACCTTCCATTATGCTGTCTCTTTCAGCAGCACATCCCTGAGGCTGTTAAGCATTTTGCTCTCAATACCGCCACCGCACACTGCCTCTCCTTCTTTGTCCATCTAAAGAAACAGCCTCTTAACTTTCCACAACTCTATCTTTTTAGCCCAAAAAAGATAAAAAGATATATCTTCTTTCGCTCATCCGGGGTCGGGTCGCAGGGGCAGAAGCCTAAGACGGGAGAACCAGACTTAAGCCTTAAGGAACTCCGGGTGAATCTCATCCCAGCCCAGGGCCTTGCCAGCTCTTTAACCACCTCTTTCCCAGATATTGGAGAGCCTGATCCAGAGTCCCAAGGCTCAGCTTCCTCAACGGAAGGCGTGTTGGTAGGATTGAGGAGGTCTTTGAAGTATTCTGCCCACCGGTCGACAATGTCCTGTGTCAAGGTCAGCAGCACACCATCCCCACTATAAACAGTGTTGGTGCTGTCTTGCTTCCCCCTCCTGAGATGCTGGATAGTGGACCAGAATCACCTCAAAGCCATGCAGAAGTCTTCCTCCATGGCCTCTCCACACTCCTCCCATGCCCGAGTTTTTGCCTCAGCAACCACCCAAGCTGCATGCCGTTTGGACTGCTGATACCCATCAGCTACTTCCGGTCCCACAGGCCAAAAAAGCCCAATAGGACTCCTTCTTCAGCCTGACAACCTTACGGTCACAGCTCCAATAAGCTGCCTCAACAATTTAGGCACGGAACATGTTCCACTCAGACTCAAGGTCCCCCACCTCCTACAAACGTGTTAAAAGTTCTGCCGGAGATGGGAGTTAAAGATCCGTCTCAAAGGAGACTCTGCCAGACAGTGCCAGCACACCCTCACAACACTTTTGGGCCTGCCAGGTCTGACCGGCATCTTCCCCCACCACTGGAGCAAACTCACCACCAGGTAGTGGTGAGTGGGCAGCTCCAAGACTTGTGGTCGCAGATCCAATGAAACACTGACAAAGTCAATCATCAAACTGTAGCCTGGGGTGTTTCTGGTGCCAAGTGCACATATGGACAGACACCCTTATGCCTGAACGAGGTGTTCATTATGGACAGTCCATAATGAGAGCAGACGTTCAACAACAGACCACCACTCAAGTTCAGATCAAGGAGGCCATTCTTCCCAAACCACTCCCCTCCAGGGCACCCCAGCTGTAGGCGGAGGGAGGCTACCCTCTCGTTCACCAGGGTAAACCCTAACGTACAGGCATCAAGATGCGGGGCATCAAGTATGCCCACTCCTGCCCAGCACCTCTCACCATGGGGAACTCCAGAGTGGGAGTATGTCAAGCCCCTCTCAAAGAGAGAATCAGCCGATTCTGATTGTTGAACCAGGTACATAAATGAATACTGCAGAAATTTGGTACAATGTCTTCATTGGAAAGCTCCGGGATGCTTCAGTGCTTCTAGTCAAGACCCCCATTAGCAGATTTAATGACAGGAATTTATAGGAAGCTAAATTGTTTTAGCTATAAGTTGTATTAGATTTTCCACCTTACAATGAAATAACTCATTGGTAAAAAATAAATAAATAAACATAACAAATCAGATTGATTGAATGGGGCAGAACATGCAGAAGCCCTGTCTTCCCAGTCAAGCATTAACAAAAAAGCTAGTTTTTGCACTAATTATGTTCAATGATGAGTTTGGTTGTTTTGTTTGATCTATCAGCTGTTTGTTTTCTGGTATTTTACTAGTTTTATTTGAAGATTTCTTCTAAATGATCTCTGCATCAGCAGAGCCTGTTGTGAATGCTAACGCTAGTTAGCAAGGCCACCGATGATTGCGGATAAACAGCTTTCCTGGAACCATAAGTTGTTTCTCCACAATTAGCACATTTACCATTGCATGCACAAAGATGATTGACAGCGATAAGACCCTCCTCCTCGCTCTATTTGGTTGTTTCTAACCAAGAGCGGTGAATTTCTTCAGACTGCAGTGGTATCTCAGAGAAGAGTGCAGGTGTTCGATCTTTTCACAGATTGTCTCATATTACAGTCACACTTAACAATGTAAAAAAATGTTAAAATTATATACTGCTTTAATCTGCTTAACATACTGCTTTAATCCTATAGTATTAAGTTTTAATCATTTCCCAAAAAAGACCATTAACCGGTTGGTAATAATGTCAAGGTTATTGTTATAAATTTTTTCCCTCAGAAAATGGCCCAATATGGATTCAAATGGCCATAAATGTACCCAATGTCTGTTTTTCTCTGGAAAGATAAACTAATGGCCATGAACTATGTAGCATTTCCGCACAGTTTTCACCTTATGTACTCATCTTCATGTGACAGGTCATGTTGTAGAATTGAATGGCAATATATTTCCATAGCTGCCCCGATCCCATGTGGCTGTATTGATCATGGTGGATGGACAGATGCTCATGCCGAGCTGTCTGAGGGATTAAAGGTCACACATATTCAACAGTGATTTCTATCCTCAGGCTTTGTGCACCTAGAACTGTTCTCAATATTATGGATTCTAGATGATAAAGGGGTGACAATTGATTACTATAGCTTCTCGTTATTTTTTTAATCAGAAAATAATGGAGAAAAACAGACTTACTGGAAAAACATGCTTACTGGAGCATGTTTTAATTCAATTGTACATACGGTGAATCTCAGATGGATAGATTTTCTATCTGCTTACAAAATGTCAGACAAGGTCTGCCCCCTGCCTTTAAGCCAACAAACTAACATCAATAGATGTTGTAACTTTGCCAAATTCACAGAAGTTCAGGTTGAACTTCTGTTCTGTTCTGTTTTCATAACAACTTATCTTGTTATGGAAAGATTAGTTTCCATAACAAGATAACAAAAGAATACAAATGTTTCAACGCCTTAGCAGATAACCATTTTATACCCAATTTTATGCCCAAATCTGCCACCCCCTATTGATTTGCTTTTAGTAAAATTTTTCAGAATGGTTGTGCTTTTTTGTTGGTTTTTATATATATATATATATATATATATATATATAAACATATAACATTACCAGCCTAAATTTGGCCATAATATTTGTAATATGAAATTTTATGGAAAAGATTATAATATTATGACAATAAAATAAAAATAATGTAAGTATATCACAAAATTAAAGTTGTATTGTTATTAGGACAATCTAAATATTACCAAAATGATGTTATATTATTACCATAATATTCAAAATATTACCAGAATAAAGTGGTATTGTTACAGAAAGAAAGTTATAATATTTTCATAATACAGTTATAATATGACCAGAATAAACTGATACTATAATGACAAAAAGGCAAAATAATTTGAGAATAATGCTGCCGGATTAACGTTGTATTATTACCAGAATAAAGTCATTAGTGACAAACCTGTCAAATCAAACCTCTAACTATGTCAGAACTTGTCTTCTCATTAAAACAAGCCTTTTCCTGTAATTTTATGATTTTCTTTTGGTGATATAGCATCTATATTCTGCTTATGTTTTAACTTTATTCTTATATTATGGTTTTATTTTTGTAACATTCTGATTTTATTCGTGCAATAAAAAATAAAATCAGAGTTTGAGTCTAATATTCAATTGTATTTTTATGATAATGGTTACAATAATGAAGAAGCTCTGTGAAAATCACTTCCAAAGAACCTTAAACATATGGAACTAAACTAGGATTAAACTTCGTTAAGTTTAAAACAGAAAAGTAAAAACTGTAATCATTTAAACAGTCATGGTCATTGTTTTTTTTTTGTTCTTCTTTTTTTCTGCTGAATATCCATAAATCAGATTCAAGGTCTCTGTAAAAATCTTCTGTATGTAATAAATCCTGTGTAAAATACCAGAGTTTAGTCCAATAATCAATACCTTTATGCCCAGCGCACAACAAGCCACTCGGTTCGCTTGGATCTCCGCAGCGGTCAGCACTTCTTCACAGGCGTTCAGCCGAAACAAATACAACAAATAGCAGCACTTGAAATCTGAACAACTGAAAGGTCAAATAGAACTTTCTGCTGTGCTACTGAGCTCTTTTTTGTTACAGAGGTTACAGCAAATGCTGGCTTAATCCTTTCCACTTGGAATGAAAATGCAAAGCATGTTTGCAGAGTCTATGTATGCTGGCTGTCATGATAAAATTGATTCTTTGTTCAGCAGGTTCTTCATAGAGCCAGAAAACTGTCCCATGGGATTACTCTTTACATTTTCTATTTTTGTCACAAGGCTTTTGTTGTGATGCTGCTGTTTATTTATTTATTTTTTTATGGATATCGTCGTAGTTTACAAGACACCATCTTTTTTGTGACCAGTAGTACACAGGCAAGTAGTAGGCAAGGTTAAAATTCATCTGTAGGTTAATCATTGAATTCTTCCTATGAGGCTGTAAATCAATTTTAACATAAATGAAATGCATTATTTTATTACCAGTCTATAACTGATCCAAAGTCAGTGTACATCACCTTGTTACCTTGGGTTTTACACCATGCGGACTGTTTTTTCTTTTTTTTGTTTTATTTTTCTGTGGAGTCTTAAGTTGTAAGACTCTCTCTCTCTCTCTCTCTCTCTCTCTCTCTATATATATATATATATATATATATATATATATATATATATATCACTGCTTGGTTTTGGGTCTGTGTCTTTTTCTTTTTCTGGGG
>CAEGAE010038527.1:0-22291 GCA_903067095.1 Girardinus metallicus
ATCGCTCCCACAGTAGATTTCTTCACACCAAGCTGCTTGCCTATTGCGGATTAATCTTCCCAGCCTGGTGCAGCTCTTCAGTTTTGTTTCTGGTGTCCTTCGACAGCTCTTTGGTCTTCACCATAGTGGAACTTGGAGTGTAACTATTTGAGGTGGTGGGCAAGTGTCTTTTATACTGTTAACCAGTTCAAACAGGTGCCATTGATACAGGTAATGAGTGGAGGACAGAGGAGCCTCTTAAAGAAGAAGTTACAGGTCTGTGACAGCCAGAAATCTTGCTTGTTTGTCGGTGACCAAATACTTATTTTCCACCCTTATTTGCAAATAAATTCTTTAAAAATCAGACAATGTGATTTTCAGAATTTTTTTTCCTCATTTTGTTTCTCATAGTTGAGGTCCACCTATGATGTCAATTACAGGCCTCTCTCGTCTTTTAAAGTGGGAGAACTTGCACAATTGGTGACTGACTAAATACTTTTTTCCCCACTCTAACTGCTAAATCTCATCTGTAATATCAGCAAAAACAAAATCCTAATAATGTGTTCCCTTTAGATAAACCTGGAGTTTCATAAACTATGAATAATGATAGTTGAAAAGTGCAACCAATTTCCTTTAAAAGAAAAAAACACAGAACATAAAAATGAAACAGGTCAAACATAGTCTGATGTAGGATGCAACATGCACTTTATACAGTTCTGTTTTGAAATATAAAATCACTCAACAAGCTCCTTAAGTTATCACCTTAATAGTGCTCATTCAGCAGTGCTGCATGGTGGAGCAGAGTCAACTTCTCAACAAAAAGCATTGATGTGCTACGAAGGCAAAGATGTAATGTCAGAAAAGTGGAGGGCATTACGCAAAAAAAAAAGAAAAAAAAAAGTAATATGATGGAAAAAGACACGATGCCAATGTAAAGTTATCTTTCAAGAACAACCATAACTTCTTGTTTAGAGGAATGCTACAACAAGAAGGAAGCTGAATTGAAAGCACAAATAACATAAAGTGTCACTCTCACTTCTAATTGTAGACTGAGCTGACAGGAGACAGCTATATCACAGCTAGTGTCCACTTCTTGGACATGGAGTGTCCAGTAAAGTCTGTGGTCTTCCTCATAGACTGTGTTTCTGTCTCAACACAACTCTGTTCATGAGGGATTAATTGGTTCAGATATTTTGTTCTCTTTGTCATTTTTTTCTATTCAGCGACCTAATAGGTTATTGTTTTATTTTTCTAAATATGTCTCACTTTAATAATGTGAAAGAACCACCATTTTCTGTTTATTCAGTCATTATTTAATATGGCTGAAACAATAAATTGTTAAAATATAATGATACTATGATAAATTTAACCCATCGTTACGGAAAAACCCTTTTGATACAAGAAAAAACTCTGGTTATCAGAAATAAATAAAATATTTTGAATTTCTATTTTTATAAATTTGCAAAACACTCAAAAACTTTTTCCACTTTGTCATAATGGGGTTTGTGGGTAGAAGTTTGCGGAAAGAGATTAAGTTAATAAGCAACATAAGAAAATGTAAAAAGAGAAGCATTCCTGATGCATTGTGGATGTTGTGCGCCAAATGGATTGTTCATAGGAGTTCATTAACTATGAAAGTTTTTCTCCTAGTAGGTTCCTGGCCTTGGGAAGACCTTCTTTACAACTGTGTGGTGAATTCAGGAGAGACTCAATGCTGAACATAAAAGTTGTGTGTCAGCTGTAAACGGATTAGGAATTAATTTACATCTCTCTGAAGACAACGTCTGCAGTCAGCTCAGCAGTAAAGCCGGACGGTGGTGAGATTATGAAGAGGCAGAAGGATGAAGGAGAGCAGAACATTTTTACTCAGGTGAGAGTGTGTTGTAATCTACGATTCGCTTGTTTAATACATCAATAAGAAGGCTTTATACAGGGCATAGCAGCAGGACGCAAACAGCCACCAAACATTGAGAGCAAAACATGTCTATTTAGGTCTTGTCTTAAGCTTTTAGTTTACTCTTTTTACATAAAGGTAGATGTAAAAAATATTATTCCACCATTTGGTTTGAAATGAAAAAAGTAAAAAATAAAATTAAAAAATCAAGGCATTTTAACAATCCGCCTATGATGAGGGATATTGATAGATACTTTGACTGTAACCAGAGAGGTTTCATTTTCTGATTGGAGCTAATAATGTTGTTTCTACGTTGACTTGAGATGCAGCATCAAACTAACTCCAAAAAACAAAAAACTGCATTACCGGAATCAGCTAAGCTTTTCATCTAATCTAATTTTAATGTTGGATTGCAGTTATCTTTATGTGTATTTGGATATCCTATTTTAGGAAAACCTGTCAGGATTTGTTCCTCAGCTCCTCCTCATTTCAAGTCATGTTTTAAATTCAGTCATATGATGAGTTGCTGTAATTAGGTGAGGGTATTTTTGAACTCGGTGCATGTAATTTTAATGTCACATGTGTAAGTTTGAATCTCAGAGCATTACTGCGGTTTAAGTAACTAACACCTTCTGCTTTTTTGGCCATATTTCCCTCTGATTTAAACTATAATTGGCTCTCATTTCATATAAAGGCACACAAAATGCAAATCCAAACCCCAGTTTACCTCTCTCACAGGTACGTGACCAGTACCCGGTGCCAGTGCAATCACAGATGAATCGGTTCCAACCCTCTTTGCAGACTCCCCGGTTTTTGCATGGATAGCTCTCGCACTGCTTTCCTTGCTGCTTGTTGCATGAGGGTTTGATACCAGCACCATTTTGTGCCTCTGCGATCTGACGGATGTCCTTGCTGCGACCGTCAATGAAAAGGTCACGGATGCACCCGACATAGCCGTAGTTGAGCATTGCCGTCCAGAGCTCGGTGGGCAGAATGAGGTTGGAGCGGTCAACTGGAAGGCCTCCCAGATACATGTCTCCCTCCAGGTCCAGAATTTCACTCTCACCACTGGCTGTAAATGGCGTCCGTCTGCTGTTTACAGAGATGGTGCCTAAGGCAGCAAGGGATAGGACAGGTTAACAAAAACAACAGCTGGAGCAACACATCAGAAAAATGTAGTGCTATGCCCTCCACACGACCACTGGTTTGACATTGTGGGTAGAAAATACTTTGAGTGTTACAAATATTAGTTCATTTTATACATGAACCACTGAATTTCAATTGTTTCATGGGGCTTAAATGGAGGTGTGCAGTGCTTCTTTGAGGATAAAAGCCAAGGCATTAAGTCTTGCACTGTGGTGCTTCGGAAGTTTTTGCTGCTAGAAAAAGTCAAGATTTTTGTCTGATAACCTCAACTAGTGGTTAAGATTAGTGATGCCCTAATTTTATGAGGATATTTAGAATCTGTAAAGAATATGAAGCACTGTAGAGGTAGACTGAGCAAAGTAGAAAAAAAAGATGCCCGATTTGAAACTTTACTGGCTATGACTTTCCTGAAAAAGCTTTCAGTGTGTAATTGGAGTCTAAGTCACTGACTCAAGTACACATTACTGGTCACTTTTACTTATATTTTCTTTAAATAATGGCTAAAGTCTGACCATTTTAATCTTACATGTTTAATATTAAGATTGAACATGTAGATGTGAATGATTTGATGTGAAGAAGCTGGGCTGTCTACAACCAGCACAAGTTGGCGTAAGTCAGATAATTGATTGCCAATTATCTGACAATCAGAACAACATGAAGATCTGCAGACAGTCGGGGACACACATTATCAGTACTAATAAAGTTTAATAGGGGTCACAAAGTGGGCTTGGATAAAGCTGGGTTGGCTGCTCCTACTAAACAAAATAGTTGTTAGGCATATATTATGTCAAAACTTGACCATTCCTTTTGAGTGTTTAATTATAAAGGCAGTGAGTCTAACTCATCAACAGCAATTCCCGTTTCTACAAACAACTACCTTGCTTACCAGAGCGTCCATCTCTCTGAATGTCCACATGGTACCATGCCCCATCATTCACTTTTGTCTGTGTGGCTTTCACCTTTATTGTCCCGGAGCCCATATCCAATAGTAGGTACAGGCTCCCATCTAGGAGCTCCACAGCAAAGAAATCCACCTGTGCAGGAAAACCAGAAAACATCAATAAGGAAAAGCAACATGTTTTTTGGTCTTACAACATCCTGCATTTGCAGACATGGTGAGAGGAACATTATAGAAATGGCAGTAAAAATATAAAAAATATATTTCAGATGTCACAAACTAACCTTGGTGTTTTTCTGGCTGCGAGCAGCATCTTTGCGCTCCTGACGCTTTCCGTGAGTGAAGAGGATGAGTCCATTGGGCTCAGTCGTGCGGAAGTCAAAAGAGATTGATCCCATCCTCTTGGTATTCCACTTGGGGAGGCTGATGTATGCCTCTGGAGTCTCAAAGGAGATAGGGTCCAACGTGGCCACGTTCTCACATTTGTAGGACACCTCACCTTGGATTTTCATCTTTGGATCCAGAATCCGAGCCATCCGGGACAACTCCAGACGGATGTCATTGTTCTTGTACACCACCTGTGATGAGTAAATTATGGATTTGGGTATTCATCTCTAAATGCAACAATGAAGTCACAATCAGTTAAAAAGCATGACATTAAAACAACGTCACTTCAATTTATGTTTTTGCAATTAGACAAAGAATTAAAACAAAAAATTATCTGGGTTTTCCAGATGAATACAGTCCTCATCTGTGAAAATGAATTTCTATTCAAGCTCCTGTTAATTAACAGCATGCCTATTTAGACTATATAATGACAGACACATTCTCCATTTGAAAAAATACATGGCTTAACCTATTATTAAGGATTCTAACTAATGATGAGAGATGTATTTCATCTCAGTTCTCGTACATCGTCACAATATTTAACAGTTTAAATAAAATACCCAAAGAATAAAATAACCAAAGATGAAAATTACACAACTAAGACCAATTTATTTTACCTAAGGAAAGTCAGGTAAGGTAGGACCAATTGGCTATTTTTGCTAGTTTATTTTTCCAAAACAAGCAAGCCCTACTTGATGAGGTAAAGCTCTTCTCAGCCCTACTTACAGTGTGAACCTAAAGCTTTTGGATGACGATCCGCAACTAAAACAGGTTTATGACAAACAGCAAAAGATTTTAATGAAAATTATAAGAGCAAAATCTCTTAGGTCTTTCTCTAAATATTAATGCCTAAATCCGATGGTGTTGGATAAGAGAGTTAAATACATAAAAGAGACTGACTGGGGATCTCACAACGAACAATTGCGCCTGTTGAGGGATCAAAGATGACAGAATTTTTTAAGACCAACTGAGCAAACAAAATTCTTGCAGAAACTCTGACAACTTGAAGAAGCAAATAGCATCACATGGCAAAGTTATTCAGAAAGATCCTATGGGTTATATTCCTGTTCCACTCCCCAATAAAATGAATGAGACATAATTTAAAATATGTTAAGCTTAACCCACAAGTGACAAAGATTTGCATAGTGTTCTTTTTTATACTCATGATGAGCATTTGGATCATGTATCTGAGGTTGTGAAAGTGTTTGTGGGTTTTGGAATGACTGTCAGTGTTGGCTTTGATATGTTAATATGTTAATGTTTATGTCTTTACAGAAAATACCATACACAAGATCCAGTTTGCCCTTGATTGTGCCCGTATAAGAGTAAGTGAGCATTGATCTATAAAATGTTTCTCACAGAAAAAAATTAAGATTTTGTATACTTCTCCCTCCACACAGTAGCACATCATCAAAGTATCTGAAGGAATTTCACAAAGCAAGATAAAGGTGGACAACTATGATCTCCGATCCCTTAGATGGCTCTGCATCTAAAACAAGCACTGGCTCAATGGCTGATGGGCAAGGAATTACTTCAGAAAACCGTAGTCAGGACCTACTTACATTCATCTAATGCCGTAGTTACAATTTTTCACAAAAGCTTTTTTTGTACCTGGAATACTAAACAAGAGATTAGGAATAAACTGAAGTTTATCCAGTTTGCACAAACAGTCTTGTTATTGATCCATTATGAAGGGCAGAGAGATCATACACCCATCTTTTTGCTCCCTCATTTTTTCCTGTTTTGTTTCTGACAGTTTTATTATGATGATGCATCACCTGGATTAAATTACATTATGATGCATTCAGTTGAATACTTATATATTGGTAAAAGACGTAATTTAAATCCACCTCAGTTTCCCTGCTTTTATTCACTTTATTATTGAAACACACAGCTATTTTCTCCTACTGGAGACAAAAAGCACCATGTTACACAGACTTGGATTCATTCTTCAGTGTTCTTTGAGTACACTGAATGTTCCACCACATTCATTTTTTGGCCATTATCATATTGTATCCTGCATTATGAATATTATGTGCCTTTACGTGTTCTTCAAGCAATTTCCTTCTCAAAAGTTTTGTAAATTTAATGACACAATTCTAATATTCAACTTAGAGATAACCTATCATACACCATTTTTTGATCAGTTTCTCATGGGTTTCTGCAGCAAATGAGTTACTTGTTAAGACATTTTGATAACAATGGACTATGGAAATCTTGTAGTTTTGGTTTGTAGCCAAGACTTTGTAAAACATGCGTGGAATGGTCCACAGTCCATATTTATGTGGATATCGTTTAACATTTTGACACAGAAACGGTGAACACAGAAATGGGACTGAAATGCGTCAAAGTTGTTGGTCATTGTTAAGAAGGGAGTGGATAAACAAGAATATTCCACAATGCTATGCTACTTCTTTCCTGAGACAGGGCGAAGGAAAATCTGGAATTTATTATCATTTATTCAAATCCTTTAGGAAAATTTATGATGTTTACATTTCCTTTCTTTTTTTTAGATAGACTAATCATGGCTCATTTGCCTCTGAATAATGTGTTTTGCTCAAGGCATTATGGTCTGTGTGCTGCATATCCATGTAGGGATGCACAGAGTCATCCTTAACGTTTATCTGAAACAGAAATTGTTTTCCTATTGATATCACATCATCCTTTGTCCTTTCTCTGCAGTGCATTCTAAGTTAACTGGTGTCAGGAGAATTGATTACCACTGAACACATGAAATACGTCCTTCTCAAATTAAAATGACTCTGTATATATTGTCTTCTTTAACATATATGTATATAGTTCAGCTTTGTTTTCCTTTAAAATAAATAACTTCTGTCAACACAATGGCATGTTAAGTTCTCATAACCATGGTGACAACAGACTGTCAAGTAGATGTGAAGCATTTTTATTCCTTAGCAGAAGCCAATTATGAGTTTGTATTTTAACCCAAAAACTTCTCTGTCAGTCAAGTTTTGTTCATTTTTAACCTTACAAGATAAAATGAATAAACATAGCAGATCTCAAATGCTGAAATGCATCAATAAAAATTTAGCTAATTTTTATCTTCTCATTCATGGTGTTTCTGCTCCTTTGTCTAGTAAAGCATTTGGCAGAAAGGAAAACACAGATGATGGTGCAGACTTCCAGTTATTCCTAATTCATCTGTATCCCGAAGCTGCTTCCAAACACATGTGGTTTCTCCATTTGATCGAGTGATGGGAAAAAAATGATTGAGAAACAGTCTCTTTCATCCCAGCAGCCTAAATGTTGTCGTGAACAAAGGGAGGCTGGAGTCACGGAGGGGGATGAGTGTGGAAATTGAAATCTGCTCGAGTGGAAAATTGAAGGCCTCTTTTTTTTTTTCTCCTCTAATTCTCGGGACAGAGAAACACTCGGAGTCTGTCTTTGGTGGGTTCACAGACATGAACAAGACAAACAGCCTCTGCTCTGTTTGCTTTTCCTGTTTTATTTGAACATCTCAGATACCACAGCTCTGCTGGATGTGAGGATAGATTGAGGGTCTTGGCTCAGAATATTGATAATCCAGCTGCTCATTTGACAGTAAATCAGATCATCCCTAAGGGAGCCAATAGATCGCACAGAAAATAGTCCTCTCTTTTTCTCCCTCTCTTTCTTTGTGTTCTTTCCTTCCCCTTTGTTTTGTTTTTTTCTCCTCTCGCTGCTCCAGTCGATATATTGGATTTTCCAACATTTCATAAAGAGCCACCTCTTTTTCTCTGAGTGAACAGCTTCAGTCTCTTCTCTCCAAAATGGAAAAAAAGAAAGTATCAGTCTAGTCTTTGGGAAGTGTTGGAGGACGCCGATAAGCGACACCTGCACTCAGACTGAGGAAGCTGAGGCGCAAAAACAAAAGTCTTTCTAGAAGAGAAAGAGCAATATGAGAAACAAACCAGAATTTATAGAAGAACATGGGGAAACATGTTTCTGAAGAACATATTGGCTCCATTTAACCAAATAATTTATACACAAATGCTATCCTAAACACACTCAGAAAAAAGAGGAATCTTTTCCTGTTTTTAAAGTATTTTTTTCTGGCAATGACAATCAACTGGCAGCAGCTTAACTTGTTATCTTGTGCATAATGAATGTTGCTTTTGTCTTTGAATGTTTTACATATATTTAACTTTACTATTTTGTGTCAATGTTGTGAAACTTTGCTATTTTCATTCAATTGCACATACATCGAGAATCTTATAATGGTCAGGGAAGAAAAAAATATTAGTTTATGATTAAACAACTGAAAATATTTTTGTGACTTCAGGAAAATAACTTTTTTATTGGGTTAGATTTTATTTAGATTGCTGGGTTAACCATGAAAAATAATGCAGATTAGAGAAGCTAATATTTACCCCAAATAATAAGTTACATTTTTTCAACTGTCAAAGAACGACCGACATCGTCTTCTGCTGAAAACTCAAAACAGACAGCGTAGTTTAGCTTCAGTCAACAAGAGATGCATTAATAAAGACTATGACAAGTGCTTTCCAAGAATTCATGGTTCAATCAATAGTTGTACGTCGTTGAATTGCTGAAGCAAACCTGCCCCAGATCATCACGTGTTTATCTGATGTGCTATTGTTTTCACAGATGTAATTATACTTATAAAAACATACATACAACTTCCACCCAAAAAAATCCAGTGCTCTCTCCTCAGTCTCAATATTTTTTTCAAATCTGAATGATAATCAAAATATTTGGGGGGAAACGTATGCATGGCTTTATGGTACAGCTTGAATGAGTTTATGGGTATTTTTGGCTGGCCAGCGTCTCCTAAGAAGGTTCACAACTGTTCAATGCTATCTAGTCCCGAAACCTTATAAATTACTTTGTATCCCTTTGCAGATTGATTTCTTTAATTTTGTTGAATTTCTTTAGATCATTTTAAGACAGTTTTATCTACTTTACATTGTCAAGAAAGATCTAGTTATAGTTAGGTGATGCATTGATTCAATTAATCTAGGAGGTAATCAGGCCAGGTTGTGGTTCATCAGGTAAGTCATTATTTACGTATGGGGGTGTTATATTTTTACACAGGGTCAAGGTGGTTTGGATAGCTTTTTCCCTTAATAATTAAAATGATCATTTAAAAATTGTTTTTGATATTCACTCATGACATCTTTGACATTTTCTTAATGTTTCAAGTATGTCAAAAAAGAACAAAAAGAAGCAGAAATATTGATAGTGAGTACATTCTCTGGTGAGAAATGCACAATAATTGCAAAATTGAAAACATCATGAAAGACTCCAACATGCACACTCTGTTGGTGTGGATGCAGCACATATTTGTACACTCACAAATAGAATATGTCATAAATCATTAAAAAAAGGAACATATGGAAAGGAGGAGGGACAAACGGTAGGTATAGCTGACAGTTTGACAAGTCACTTTCAGTTTTTTGCCACCTTCGAACAATATGTACAGAAAGAGCCTTTCAACATGCAGAGGGAGCTTTATCAGCACTTTGCAGATCCGGCGGCAGGGTAACATGAGAATGAAGCTCGAGGAATACCCGCTCTGAGTGAAGAAAGCATGCATGTGCACACAAACATGCATGGAAATTTGAAGACGCTTGTGTGTTAGTAGCAGAGGTGAGGGAAAATGTTCGACAATGGTCAGATGAAAGAAATCCATCACTGCATTATCTCTCTGACCAGGCGTCTAGGACACACATCATTACACACTCACAGTCCCTTATCAGTGTGTGAGAACGAGCACTGTTACACAATATGACTGAGGCTTGAAATTACCTCTCTGGATTGCCGACCAGCACAGACTCAGGTGTTATCTCCACCTGAGAAATCCTACAAAAGTCACACACTCTCTCAACCTGTGGTCCCACAAAAC
The DNA here is from genome assembly GCA_903067095.1 of Girardinus metallicus. Classification (NCBI taxonomy): domain Eukaryota; kingdom Metazoa; phylum Chordata; class Actinopteri; order Cyprinodontiformes; family Poeciliidae; genus Girardinus; species Girardinus metallicus. Next base: position 10,171 of record CAEGAE010038527.1, read on the forward strand.
AGACAAAGCTTTTCCTTATAAACGTAAGAAATATGAAAGAAAAACATTTTCTCCTAAGAAATGGTCTTAGTCTTATTCTCTTTGTGAAGCAGATGCAAGATTTTTCTTGCTTAATGTGTGTTTAGCGCATAAATCTCTGCGTGAGCAGAAATATCTGCATATCCTTGTAATCCTCAAATAGACACACCTGCAACCAACACCTTGCTGCTGGTGTTGGTCTTGTAGTATCAGTGATCACATGGTTCTGACACGAGACCCTGTGAGGAGTGTTTTGCAACATCAAATCCCTGACTGTGTGTGCTCTTGTCCACAGGGGGGCAGGGTTTGCTTTGCAGAGGATCACAAACTGAGCCAATAGCCCACTCAGTCAGTCCGGTAAAATGATAGCAACTTTGGAGGCTGACTTGTTTAATTTGATAGAGACAAGCTCTGAGTACATGGATATGCATGGGTTATTCAGGCTGAATCTGTTAAAAACATAAATAAGAAAACCTGACCAGTGATTAAGCTTTGAGGCTAATTTAACTGCTCAAATTTTCATCTAACTTCTGCAGAGTTGCTCTTCCTTTGTGTTTCTCTGAGGCTTTCTCAGTGCCTGCCCGAGTCTGCACAGGCAGGTTCTGATGCCGTTTTGCCATCTTTATATAACGTTCACACTTGTTCTGAGTAAAAGGTCATAACATATTATAGGTCAAGCATTAATGAATTGGTAGAGAATGCATTTGCAACCTATACAGCTTCTGGTATTTGTGCTTTGTGATCAAATTAATTCAATGCAAATTTGCAAATTCAGCTTTCACTGTAGTTTGTCCAATGATGATCATCCAACTTATTTTCAGTGAAGAGTAGTCATATCTTGAGCACTGGTGAACCTGTGAAGAATTCCACCTGAAATTATTCTTTAAATCAAAATAGCAGACTGATTGGCAATGGTTGCTTACAAGCATGCAATCATCTTGGGTTTGCATTAAAATAGCCTCATACATGCACGAAACCACTGCAATAATGTTGCAAATCAAAGTTTTTGTTCTAGATCACAAAGAACTTTAAACCAAAGAGTTCAGTTGCAGTGAAAAAGGAAAGCCTCCAGACAGCTCCGGGATCATTTCCTCCTGTGGAAGTGGTTGCTGCCAACGCAAAGCTTGCGAAGCACTGGCAGCAGGTAGGTGAGAATACGGCCAAGAAGTCTCTTCTGTCCAGGAAAAACGTCAAGGACGGACTGAAACTATGGAGGAAGTGCAGGATTGGGCAGCAGGAAATTGGCAAAAAGTAGTTTTTTACTCATAATTGTTTACGACATCTGGAGAAGAAAAGGTGAGATATATGTGGAGGAATGAGTGAAGCCATCCTGTGTGCATCTTTTCCAAGTGCTAAGTTTTATCCCAATTTTGCAAATGAATGCTGAAAATATATAGTGGGACAAAAATATTCTTCATGGCGCAACTTCTACCAACAAACTAGGAAGAATATGATCATTATTTTTTAAGTAAAAAAAAAAAGACATTGGAGATATTTTTCACAACACTGGATTCAAGCTCTTACCGTGACTGTAATGCTAACACCTAAAAAAAATAAATAAAAAAAATCAGACTTAGAGAATCTTTGCAGATTTATTTTTGAAAAACAATTTTTACTTGTAGATCACAAGTAAAAATAATAAGCTGAGTTCGTGACACTTTAACTCCAGCTAATATGTCAATTTTGCGTTTTTTCAATCAGCAAGGGATAGGTTTATTAAATGTAGTTACACTGGGTGTAATTTAGTGGAGTAAAAAAAATTAATTTTTCCAGAGACCCCTCAGCATAGAAACGATGAATAAATGATGGTGAAATAATAATAAATCAATGTGAAGGAGGAAGAGTCATCAGACAACAGCCATCATTTGTCTCTTTTCTGCTTGTACTCGCTATCCGGTCTGTGAACTCCTCCTTTGTGTTTCTTTGTTGGCGACAGTATGCGCTCCACAGCCAGAGGCCTCCATACGAGTGGCTGATGGAGGTGTAATGACAACCACAATTACAGCAATTATGTGTTATTGTAGGCCATTATGTATTTTGTAGGCTCGGAGATGTAGGCTTTTTTTGTAATTGCTGGTTATGAAAGGCATAATAATCACGGGCCGGCCAGCCGAAGGAGCTACCAAGGGCAACCAGCACCTGGTGCCATGGTAACAAAACATTTATCCGTAATGCTGCACAGCGGATGGCGAGGACAAGAGCACTGGCAGCAGGGAAATTAGCCCTAATGGTGGAGAGAGAAGAACGAGGAGGTGCCGGACTGCAGACTGGGGGGAACTGTTGGGTGCTGCAGATGTGTAGATGGTTGGGTGGGGTTCCAGACTGGGAGGTGGGTGCTCAGAATAACCCATGTGGATTTTTTGGGGTGACCAAAAAACTGACCAAACCAATATGAATGAATGTGTAATAAATTAAGCAAGATTTTTAAATCTTGCTTAATTTATTAAAAACTTTAAAATGGTAATTTGCTTACCATTTTAAAGTTTTTAAAGTCGAAAAAATGTATTGTTGATTTTTATCCAAAATTTTATTTTTAAGTTGGAGTAAAACCAGAAAACTAGGCGTAAATATGCAAATATGCTCTGACTAACTGATAATGTTTTCATAACTCAGTTTCCCAAAACTTTGATTGTTGACATCAACCAGACTGATTCAATAGGATATCTCTAAACAAAATGCTTTAGAATTGACTGAAATGCAACTTAAAGTAAAGGAAAGCCTTAATATAATCCCTAAATCCGATGCAACATTAAGTGGTTGCGATAGCACATCAGGTAACTTCCTGTTCAGAAAGAAAAATGTGGAATAGATATCACACTGCAACTGAAGCAACAATATGACTCCACTACTTTTGCAAACTTGAGCTATGTATCTAACAAAAACTTAAACTGTTTAGAAATGATGTCTTATCCAACGCACATAAAGGAATAAAGTACAGATAGTAAATTTAAGCTTATTGTAGTGAAGCTTAAAGATGAGTTCTAGGTTTTTAAAAGTTTGTGGTCGGACTCATTAAATGCAGTGAGTGTGTGCAAGAGGGATAGAAATTAGTTGAACTTGCATAAAAAGATGAACTGTATGCATCTTAAAGTATAACAAATGTAAATACGAAACCTTAAAATAGCAGCTCATTTTCCAGAAGATTACGCTACAGCATTGTGCATTCTTTTACTCTGCTTCATTGTAAGTTAATGAATTTTGCCTGTGTGCACATCAAAGGAAAAACAAAACAAAACAAAACAAAAAAAACGTACTTTCCTCTTTTTCATACTGTGACACCACCTTTCATATTTGACTCTGTGGTTCATGAATCAGTGAATGCATGGCTGTGCACATCTCTAATTATTTGTGTATGTGTGTGTGTGTGCGGGTGTACGCGTGTGTGTCCGTGCACATGCTTGACAGGAGTGGGAGTGGGTGGTGCAGAGAACTGAAAAAAGGCCCAGCGTGCCACAGAGCAGGAAGTAGGCCAGAGGGGGATTAAATGGCTGCTGCGCCACTTCCTCCATCGCCCTACAGCCATATGATGCTGTACACTCAGTGTGTGCGTGCGGGTGTGTGTGTGTGAGATGGAGAAAGCCAAGCCCCTGCAGTCACAGTGCACTTCACTGGCTCTACTTAAGTGCAAAGATATGACATCATAAGCTTCAGGGAGAAATATATTTGTCCACACGTGGGTGAGTGTGTTTGTGTGTGTTGACTCTCTGAGCCAAGTTTCACGTCTTGGGTATTGGTATCAGGATGCAATAACCTTTAAAAGCCGCTTTTACAGTCTGCTGCTTGGCTTGGATTTAGTAGTATGAAACAAAAAGTAACTGAAACAATATCAGTTGTTATTTCAATGCTTGCATACATATAATCAATTTAATCTCAAGTATATTATATATCATGGGAACCTCTCCTTTAGCTTGAAGGTTCAATTATTGTCCCTGAACAAAATTCTCACTAATAAAACCAAATATCAGAAACACAGCAGCAGTGGATTTAAAGCACAGCCTATGAATCCTGACTCACTTTGTGCATCACATACTTTATAGCGCCTTCAGGAACTCCAGGTAAATTTTAAACCAAAGGGCCACCTTTATTAATCAAAGCTAAAACATAACATTCACTTAAATCTTAATGAAAAGTGGTAGAATGTCTTTCAAATTGACAAGACAAACTTCTTATCTTCCAGCGACGCTGCGACTCATTGGATTGACAAAAAACTCAGAACAATGGAATCTAAGGAACCCTATGAAGCTTTGATATGGAAAATGGTAGATCTAAATTAGTTGTACAATTCTGAATGTCTGCAGATTCCAATATCATCAGTTCAAAAAACTGAACAGAAGTAGCTTTTTTGCAGATGTTTTAAAAGATTTGCTGAGTCCTGAAAGACGTTACCTTGAGATGAAAAGATTTTGCTTAGAAACTTCAAGGAATTTCCCTGTAAGCCGCACATTGTCTCCCAGTGAGGCCAGTTTAGCAATGTCAACACCTGCTACTTGGACTGTCTGAAGATATTTCTTCAGAATACAAAATTTGAAACCAATAAATTCAAACTCGTGTACCTTATACTTATTCCTTATAAATTACTGCTGTTGAATGACATATAATCATTCCATAGAGGCCATAGAACTGTTCAGAAGTCACTAAATAAAGGTTGTATGGATGTTGAAGAGTGGGAGTGGCACACTATATATTATTTATCCATGTTTTTTTCTAATCAATTTTCACCTCTTTCAAATTTAAGAACTCTTCAGTTTTGGATTGCAGCTTTTCTATTCATCTGCATTTAAATCCCCCCCCCAAAAACTCAACGTCATGAATTAAACCGTGTCTCTATGGACCTAATAAAATGCATTTCCACATCTGTGCAGTCAGGATTTGCAGTGAAAGCTTACAGCCTTCTTGTTGCCTGATTGAAATTCAGCAGCAACACATTTTATCTTTGTGAGAATGCTACATTACCTCCTTGAGACAGCCCATGAAGTTGTTGCTAACTGGAGATCCCGGCAGGTCGGCTGTGCTGGGGCTCCCACCCACATAGAAGAAGTCATCTGAGCCCAGCATGGTGTAGTCCTCCTGGGTATAACCCGTGGTGGTCAAAATCCCATCCACAGATATCGTCACCTGACAACCACATAGACACAAAAAGAGCAATTTAATATTTTTTCTTTCAGATTGTAGGTGCAACTTGTTGAAGAAAATAATTAAAATAAACAATTGGCAAAATTGATTGGATTAATTTTACTGCTGTACATTAACAAGAAAAGCCAACTGAAAAGGTTTGCATTACACACTATTCAAAAGCAAACATGAACTACAAAAAAGAAGTGCAGCAAGAAAAATGACCAATTCATGGTAATTTAGCAGTGCGAAATTACCATAAATTTATAATTAATTTATATAATTATAAAACGTGGTATCATGATACCTAATTTAACATTTAATCAACTTTTTTTGTAGGAAGAAAAAAATCTAATGTAACTAACTGGGTATTACTGATGCATTTAGTTACATTATTACATTGTAATAAAAGAAAGATTTATGAGTTTGAAACGGTCAAAGATTCACTGACATAATAACCAATAAAATACACAGCAGTTAATTTTTTTAACAGCTTTTCTTACTGGTCAGATGTGTAGATCTCTCCCACTTTTGGTATTGTAAATAGCTTTCAATACAAACCACCATTCTGTAAAATGTACATGTATTTGATCGTTATAAATTTCTATGAAGTTACTGAACTTATTTTTAATATTACTGGACTTAAATTTCTCCATGTAGTCTAACTTTATTTTTTAAACATTTCTGATCTTTATTCAATCTATTTACTGATTCAATACTAAATGAATGTTGGTAAGTTGAAAATTCAGACCTACTTTGTTAAATAATGTTTATATCATTGCCTTGCCAGTAAATTCATAACTAAAATTCATTCTCATGTTGCCAATAACTTTTAAACTGGTTAATCCACGGAAGTAAAGGAGTGGAGTCAGATCCACAGAAAAATCTGCAATTTCTGAACTGAGAATAGGCAGGGGTCCATTGTAATTGGGCAATTGGGCTATCAGGCAATTACTGGAGCACCTAATGGGTGAGCTCCTCATGGGTCCAAAGTAATCCCAAATTAACTACTGTTACTGAGAATTTATTACAGGTAAAATGTTTTAGTTTGGTTAGATTCAGTTGCCTCCTGCAGTGTGTTTTGCCTTGTGTTAATCAGTATAACGATCCATGAGTCGGCCTGATTTCTACATATGGAGAGTTTGATAATGAAGTCAAACAATCGGAAAAGAAGACTCAAGAGAGTGAAGAAAAACTTCAGAACTCAGTTAGTCATTTAATTCTCAGTAAACTTAGCCAGAAATCACACAGTGGGAAGAAAAGAGAGATTGCAAACTAAGGAATGACAATGAGTTAAATGATATCTACCATACAGTGGAGTTTGTTTACCAAGTCGGGTCCAGTACCTGTAGGCTTGGCAAAAAGATGGGTTGGGTAAGATGTAAATTTACTAAAAATTACAAATAAAACAAATGAAATGAATCTGAACATCTGTGCACACAAAAACAAGGCATGTTAGGGGGAGAGGCATGAAATGAACTGAACTGTCTTGATGGATGCAACCAAAACAAGCAGGTTTTTAATCTAACTGCAGGTGGAGTAATCTTCCCCAACACTGGGCCTTACCTGTCGGAGGTTCCGGGTCACTTTCACATCATGCCATGAGTTGTCATTGAATTTCCCATTGACCGGTTCAACGATGGCTTCAAACGCTCCGGAACCCAAGTTGATGACTAGGGAGACCGCACCATCCTTTAGAGCCAGGTTGACGTAGTCAGCTGACTTCCCCGTATGCAGGATGAGCCCGTTACGCTGCCACGTCTTGAAGGAGAGCGTGATCTCGTCGCTGCTGCTCTGGATGGGGTTCTGGGAGAGGTCATAACAGAAGTACTCCGAACCACGGAAGGTGGCAACGTTTTCTTCCCTTGCTGTGGTGGGAAGAAAATGAATCAGGATTAGAAAGATGAGAAAGACAACATTAAGCTGTGGGATCATAAGGATTCAACAACTTGTAAAAACATTTAGCAGCAATCACTCATTAGATTTTTTGTGTGACATATCTGTATTTCACATGACTCCACAAACACTATTCTATTTTAAGTTCTTGTTGCTTTTTTAAAGTAATTAGAAAAAAAAAAAACAGCAGAAAGAACAGTAGAAGCCAGACATTACTGCTACAGAGGTCAGGAATCAAACCCTGTAAGACCGTGTCAAAAACAAATAGCCTCCATATATGGGGTAGTAGCTCTACTGCTGTAAACAGCCTGCATACATAAAAGCTCAATGCTGGCCAGATCACCCTCTTCAATATATTTGCTGTGTCCATTACTACGCTTATAGTAAACTGGAAATGGTGGTTGTCATGGCTTTTTTTCAAGAAGAGTGTATTTGTTGGTGTTAGTTTATGCTTGTAAGGAACTGCGTGCTTTATCTGAATCTAAAAGCTGTTTTGTTTTGAAACTGACGGTGCTGTAGATATAAATCAGGGAGAAGATGCAATAATCCTGTGCTAATCTTTGTAAATTTGGTCTAAAATAAGTATCATGATAAGACACCTTCAAAAACCCTCAGCACGTGACAGAAAAGAACGCTGAGAGCTATCACGTACCAACATCAAAGAATAATCTTTCCAGTGAAATTGCCTGTCAAGAGAGACACTGTGACGCAGTGGTCATGTTTGTGATCACACAGAGGGAAGCCAGAGACTCTGGATGTATTTATGACCTTGATCGAAGGGTAAGGGAACACACAGAAGAAGAAAGGAGCAGGAAAAGAGTAGAGCGCAACAGAGAGCTGAGGTCTAACACAGAAAAATGGTCCACTCAGGAGTTGTTATCTGGAACATCTTCTTCAATTAACTTGCTGTCTCTTCTGCAAAAATACTGGACTTTGTGTCCAGACAAAATCAAATACAAAGATAGAAGGATCTGTTTCTGCTGTGGAACTTTAGAAATGAAGCTACTCCCTTCTTGTTTCATATCCAGTTTTATTTTCATAAACAGACCATACCCAAATCATTGCAGTAACAAATTTTTTTATGTTATTCTGTGGACTGTCTAAGATGGGGTTGACTACCTCCAACCAAGTTACACAAACCAACATCTGGATGCCATCATTCAGATGTTATCCAAAGGTCCAATGGCATTACTAGAACATTGTTGTTCTAACTATATTCTACGTTCAATGGTCCAATTCAATGACCAGCAAGTTTTCTCAAAAGTGTCTGAAATATGAAAATAAATAAATCTCTCTATAAAGTAATATTAAATAAACCTATCCAACCATTTGCTGTGTGTGCTGCAAATGAAGACTGCAGTCACTATACAACTTCCTTAGGGACCTTAATCATATATAATTATTAAAAATCTAACTATGATCTCCAAATAATCCCCACCTTCATCGGATGAAGTAGTAGAGGACTGTTCACATCCTGCCAATTTCTCCTGGCCAACCATCGACCTCAAAGTAGGGGTCAGTGGGAGTGGTTGACTGACCTTGATGAATATCAGATGACAAAACCAAACTAACTGCCCAGATTAAACCACGAGGCCACCCTCCTGAACCAAGGAGAAGAATGTGGGGAGAGCGTGCCAGTAGCTGTGTTTCCATTATAATGTAAAAAAAAAAAAAAATCTGCAATTGCAAAGTTTCCATTAAATAAGAAATGCATTTAAAATCACTTGTGAATAACATGTCACAAGTCATTAAAAACCTCACCATCCTACCACCTCCAGTCACGTTTTTCACCTTTTCCGCCAGTTTTTGAAGAGTTATCAAAAACTCTTTCCACCCAGTGTTTGATAATATGACTGATGTGATGCAAAAAGAAATGTGTTTCCATTGCAGTTTTGCAAAATACACTCATTTTACAGGCAAAACAGTAGCTCACTGGTGGGCTGACCATGTTGTGGATGAATTGATGGATTATACAATTCCAAAATACATCCTACTGGTCAGCATTGCTTCCCTTCAGAAAACAAAATCAAAGGAGTCCAAATGAGTCCACAGACAACTGTTTGCATTTACTTTCATTTAACATAAATAACAACAACTTGAACACAATATTACCTTACAGATGGGCACAGACTCCACTCTTCTCGAAAACACATTGAAAACTTTTTTCTCCTGTTTCATCATTCAAGCGCAAGGTTTCTTTGTTCACTGACTTTTAATTTAACACTGAATCTTTAGATACATTCTGAAAAATAATTAAATCCTCAATTAAACAAACATTTAAAAGCATTCCGAGACATATGTAAATTGGGTTCAACCACTTCATTCCTCCCTGTGAGTGTTCAACAGCTTTCATCCAACTAGATTGGTTCAAAGACCAGGTCAGCAGGGGACTGAGATATTAAAAGTGGTACTTTTCTCTTTGCAACCGTGGGCCTTCCTTAATAATACCAGAGTTTTTTCAGTTGTTACAACTCTCAAGGTTTGGTTGTTCTTTTAATTTAATATCACCAGAGAAATGTTATGTAAATCCAAATGAAATGTAAAAGAATCTGAAAAGAAGACTTTTGGCCATTGAGCAAATGTCTAGTTCTCTTTCTCCACGGCTTACATAAGATAATACTCTGTTTTTCATAGCTGCACTTGTATAGAATGCAAAGTCCACACAAGAAAACCACAAGATATACTCACTGCTGTGAGGCAACAGTACTACTTCCACCACACATTTTAGGGTTATTGTAGAGACTGTAATTTTTATGCAAAGAATCAAGGCACAAAAAAACAGAGATTTTCAATGATCGCTGTAAGGAAGAAAGGAAAAAAAAAAGAATGTTAAACTTCCTCTGATGCTAAATGCTTAACATAGTGGTGATATTATCTGGGTATGGACACCCACTGTTAAGAATGAGTGAAGTTTGTCATATTTCTATGGTATTTCTTCCACTTTGCTAACATCAAATTTCTCTCAAACATTCAAACGAAGCTATGATAGCTGTATTTATGATACACCTATTTTAATACAAGACCATACTGTCAGAAAAATCACAGACTGGGATTAAGCAACTCAAAACTGCTTGTCTTCACAAAATCCTCAGTCATATGAGTAACGCTGAACATCAACATAAAACTAAACTAATGCAAAGAAAATAGGCAAAGACGATAAATACAGTGCTTTTTTCTTAAAGTATGAGTCGTCTTCTTCTTATCTGCTGTTTTTTAAGCAGGCAAAGTTAAATTGCATCTGGTCTCCAACATAGCTCCCCCAAGGTGAGAAAGCATCCCTGTTTCTGTCTCCATCTATAGCCCACTGTGAAGAAAAATGCAGCTCAGTCTGTGTGCAAGAGGAACTATGCTAGTGCATCCATAAGCAAGTTTTCCCGCAGGGACATGATAAGACTATGGCCTTCTTTCTGAAAAGAAAAAAAACAAGAAAAACATTATATGTAGAAAAATGAGCCATAAAGCTATTATGAATTCATACTGTATATTCCCTCTTTTATGGATGTGGTGATCCAGTGAAAGAAAAAATATATATATGAGATTAAACTTGTCCAGAGAGGAAGCCATAGTGCTTGAAAGATGGTATATTAATGAAGTGAGAATGAATCTGAGGTCTTTATAGCTGAAATGAGGATGAGGTGAGGAGATTGTTATCACCCCATAATAGTTTTAATGGCATCCGTAAGCTGTTCTATTTGGAGCCTTCATTTGATGGATGAGCTGAAATGAGTCCTGTGAGGGGTCATCCATAAAAACGTCAGAAGGAGAGATGGCAGAAGAAAAAAAGCTATAGACACAGTAAATATTCCTGATATCCAAAGATTGTTAGCCACTCCTAGTGGCAAAGAAGTAAATTTTTTTTGCCAAATTTTTAGCATTTTATTGTTGAAAGAATTACTACAGAAGGCAGTCTTGCTCTGGTAACTTTAATCTACTCTTGAGTGAATGATGATGAATGACCTGAAAGCATTTATTAATGAATAATATGGATTGTTTTGAATAAATTTTTAATGTTTTGACAGGCCTCAGTGGCACCAGGGCAATAGGTTTAGTATGAACATAAACCAGCAATAAATAAGTCATTGGCTTTTAAATAATGCATTGACATTTTGATTTATGAAGTGTGGACTTTTTACTGATTTCTGCATGGCTCACCACAATAAATCATGAATTGTACGGGATATTGGTGTCACCAGGTTCAACGATAGCCAGAAAGAATAAAGATTTTGTGAAATATTTTACACTAGTTTCAACATTTCTCCCAAAGTGAACACTTGCATGGACCAGGCCTCTATCTGAAGTAATATTACTTCAGAATAAAGATTCTAGTCTCTCTTTACTGTTCCATCTGGGCTTTCTCCCCTTAACGTTGATTCCTCCGTTGAATTTCAACCAGACCAATCAGCGAACAGAAGGAGAGGTTATGAATATATTCTGCACTGCTTTATAAATAACTGCCAGTAGTTTTAGCGATGACAGTGGAGGAGTGAACAAAACCATTGTGCAAGATTGTAATCTCATATAATAGATTATACGCGGACTGAGCAAGGCCAACTCAGTCAGTGTTGGCCTTGCTTTTAAATATTGACTTGACATTTACAGTCATCTTGTTCGAATTGGCACTTCACTCTTTCTTCTTGTTTACAGCACATGCAATTTCCGGTAAACTTCATAGCATCGAACTCATTCACTTGCTCATACATTACATGAGTTACAGCCAAATGGTAGTGGGTAAAGCTTAAAACTTCAAGAGTCCATACCTCCAGCAAGCAACTGTTTCTCAAACGCCAAGGGTTCAGACCCTCTGTACAAAGTGAAGAGTAGAACAAGGGGCTAGTTCGTAAAAGCATGGATATTTTGCAAATCTGAAGATTTTCTGCTGCTTTTATGCCTCACATCCAGATGAAAAAGAATATAAATAATCTGGCCAGGATTTTTCTTTTTCTTAATTTTATATATATATATAAAAAAAATTCCCTTCTCACCCTCTGCGGGTGGTCTCTCTTTCATCCTCTGAGCTCGGGTCCTCTACCAGAGGCCTGGGAGCTTGAGGGTTCTGCGCAGTATCTTGGCTGTGCCTAGAACTGCACATTTCTGG